>JAYDYQ010002082.1:0-35724 GCA_034814905.1 Penstemon davidsonii
AAAAATGCACGTCATGTTTTGACTAATTTGACCTTAAAATCCACATATGAGTCACATATATGAATTTTTCGGCGATCAAAATTGGCATAAAATCATTTAAGGGAGGAAAGTGCAACGGATTTCATATGTACTTATTTTATACTTTTGGGTGGTAAAATTCAAAATATGTAGCCTTGGGAGGGGGTGTAAAGTGCATTTTTTCTTAAAAATGTTTCAAATGATTTTACACTGATAGTCTTAATTGTCAATTTCATTCGACCGGTAGTTTTTGGATAGAAAGGTCACGTGTCATGCACTTGTCCGTTAAGTCACCATTTTTATCTCTTCAAGGGTATTTGCAATTGAGCAAAAAATACTAAAAATTGGGAGGGGGTAATTGCAATTCCCCAATCCCTCTCTCTTCACCTCCAGCACCACAACCACCGCCCTCCATTGTGCTTGTTGAGCTTTGAAGTTGCGGACCATTTTTCTACCCAAAGCTTATTGTCATGGTTAGTAAAGCAAGCACCAAAAACTATTTTCGGGCCTTAGATTCATACTAATTGTGCAAGTACCGACCACAAATCCCAGAAATAATTTATTTTTCACCAAAGACAGGGGGAAAATGCAAGTTACTTCCCTGTGTTATGTTAAGCCTGCAAGAAACTACCCTGTGAAATTTTTATTACGCCAAATTTCCTTGTGCTTTCAAAAACCCTGTAAAAAACACTCAATTTGTAAAAAATAGGTCATTTTGGATCGACATATTTCAAGAAACTATTTTTAAAATACTTCAAGTTGGTCCCTACAACTTCACGTGAAATTCTAAAAATTGTTTCTTCAAATATGTCAATAAAAAACGACCTATTTTTTACAAGTTGGGTGTTTTGCAGGGTTTTTGAAAGTACAAGGATGTTTGGCGCAATAAAAATTTCACAGGGTAATTTCTTCCAAGTTTAGCATAACACAGGTTTACCCCTTGTGTTTGTGTACTAATAATTAAGTTGTTCACAAATTACAACAGAGAAATGAGAAGCTAAAGTTTTTATTTTTGAGGGGGCACATGTATATTTTCTAAGAATATACATGTGCCCTTCAATGTATAGAGTAGACAAAAGTTTGGTATGAAAAGTGCAATTCCCTCAAATTTTTTTTTTTTGGAAGAGAAATATGAATTAATTAGATATTAGAGAGATTTTTTTAACATATTAATTAAAGGGTTAGTTTATATTTAACATATGTTTATTTTTCTAAATGTCCGATGCCACGTCATCATTGAACATTTTGACAAAAAATTGTGGTTCAGATTTGTTGTTGACTTTTTTTAGTGGTTGAGATGGGGTATCTCATATACACTTATGTTCACATTGTGAATGTTTCTACAATTGAATGTGTGTTATACTTGTTGGGCTAGGGTAGCGAACACTTCACTACAACTTAGAGTCATTGTGAATGTTTCTACAATTGAAATGGATCGTGATGTTTGAACAGTGAAAAAATATTCATTACGACTTAAGGTCGCGATGGATCGATGTTTTATTATTGCCCCTATAGTGAACCAAACTTTTTCGAAAACAAAAAACAGAAGCCATACATTTTTGTATTGATTGTCATAGCTTAACAATTATTTATCTAAAATATTCATGCTCGTGTCATGAATATAGTCCTAAAAATGTCTACTAAAGTATTTATTGTGATTGTTCATGTAAGACATCTTAACTAAAAGTTAACGTTAGAGTAATAGCGTTTTCCCGGAGCCCAATTAGCCGGGATTACATTGTATGCAGTAATTGATTTTCTGGACTCAATAGTTGTTATCGTCACACTGTAAGGGCCATTTGTGCCAATAGGTATTCCAACATTCCATGTTTCACCCCACGATTTTTTCATTGGTATCCAACTTCTTGAATTTGAAGGTTTTATTGTAACGTAAGCAAGGTCACCATCACTATTCACATTTTCTACCGCAAAGGCTAGATAATTAGGGTTGGAACCAATATCAATCTTAAACACTATGTTTGCCTTGTAATGACAGGGTACCCTGCAAAATTAACAAAGAAATTAATAATTGATATTTAAAAAAACATTTTATTTTTTCATTTACCCTAAAAATGACCATAAGAACATAATATAAAAGGTAGCTATGAAAGGTTAAAAGTTGAATATCAATCGATTGTGTCAAAAAGACCACTATGTCACTTACAATACCGCTTCACGCTATTTTTACATGTTTGAGCTATATGATTTCATCACCAAGAAAATAAGAAAGAGAGCTATATGTGTGATAATAAAAGTGTGTGAAATTACAAAACATTCAATTACCTTTGATATTCAACATCAATTATTCCTCTTTTTCTTAATGCGTAATCTTGACCATGTTTTGCTAACAAACCAAAAGCTTTTCCACTTAAGTCAAAGTGAAATGCTTGATTGTTACAAGCACCAGGGCATTCATCAGTTATTGTTATAGTAATTGGATATCCTGAACACGATGGATCATTTGTGCATCTTATCTGGAATCACATAGATAAACAACTTTAAATCTTCAACATTAAGGTAAATATTTTACATAAACACTTATATATACATGAATTATGAGGATAATATTCAAACCTGATAACAAGTCCCGCAACCATCCCCGTGTTTAAATATGTTTTGATTTCCCGCAGCTATAAGACCATAATATGGAGCATTTCCTACGTCGTTATCAAATCCACAAGCTCCCCCTGCAAATATAAAGATATTTATTTCTCTTTGCTGCATATTTTTAAACTTGTAAAATATACGTGCATGCAGACAAAATATTATTACCACTTCCATATCCTGTTTCAGCTCCATACCAAGTCGCAACAGCAGGTGAAAACGCTAAAGAAGCATTGGTTGAATTGAGATTACTGGACAAACAACCATTGATTTGGAGCACATAAATAGTTGTTATAATAAAAGTGTTCAAAATTTGATGAACTTTCATGATGCTTAATCTACAAAAAAAGAGACTATATATGTAATGTACTAAATATTTTCTTTAGTATTGGTGTGTTATTGTGTTGCACAATTAGACTTATAAACTGCTGAAAATACACATAATTATTGGATGAGATGACTAGATAAGAATTATCTAGACAATTTCACATTATTAAGATGTACAATTTTAGAAAATTTTCTTATACTATTTCAAATGTCTAGCAATATTGGCAAAGCAACAATTGTTCTTGCCAATGCAATATTATTATATTTCTAAAAATGCCCTCATCATCAATTACATTTTAATATCCATGGTAACTAATTTTTCTATATTAGTACACAAAATATTAGATTCTATTATTAAAAAAATTTCTATAATTAAAATTTTCCATATATTCTTGAAAATATAATAATTTATCTATTTATGTTGATAATGTTTAGTAAGTTTTATTTATAAAAACTAAAAAAATTGTGTACTAATATAGAAAAATTATGTATCAGCCATATTAAAAAGTAATTGAAGATGAGGGAATTTTTTTAAATATAATAATTTTGCTCTGGCAATATCGCTAGTCATTTCGGAAATAAGAAAATCCCTAATATTCTCTTCAATGATATCGAAAATACAGAGGTATATTACATAAAAAAAAAATAAAGATAATTGATTGTCTTATTATAGCTATAAAGCGGTATGTGTTTATTTATGGGGAGAAAATGGTATGAAGATATGAATAATGACCAATCTTGAACAAAGATAAATGACTATGATAGTCCCTCCTTGCCCATAACTTTTTGCAGAGCCGTCTCTATTGTATTTTTTTTTCCAACATGAGTCCCTACTAAGGGTTATTTATTTCACTTTGAAATTTTTCAGGCAGTGCACGGTGCCGTCGAGCTCACATGATATGCACGTGCATATTCTTGAGGGTATTTTTGTCTGTGAACTATGATAGTATTTCACTAAGTCCCACATAATACCATGTTTGTATCAATTTAGTCTCGGACTTTTATGATAAATAATTATTTGAAAAAAACAAATATTTCAAAATAACCTTAATGAATCGAAAACCATTTAAAAATAATCGAACATTAAAAATATAAAAACAATAATAATAATTAATAAATCACTTATTTGTGTGAATATAAATTATAAAATAAATCAAAACAATCAGCAGTTTGTATTTTTTTTCTAATTTATATTGATACAAGTAGGTGAATTATAACTTCTTTTTTTTATTTTTTATTTTACTTTTTCGATATTTTAAATTATTTTATAATTCATACTAATAGAAATAGGTGAATTATTGTTATTATTTTGAATTTCCAATTATTTTAATTATTTTGTAATTTATATTGATACAAATAGGGAATTATTTTGATTCATGAAGATTATTTTTAAATTTGTTTTTTTAAAATATTTATTTTGTTTTATGAAATTATTAATTTCCATAAAATTGAGTGACTAAATTGATATAGGGATTTAAGTATAACACTATCATAGTGGACAAAAATACCGAATATGCATGTGCATGTCACGTAGCTCGGCGCAACCATGGACCGCCTGAAAAGTCTAAGTGAGACAAATATGTCGTAGTGAGGACTAATATGAAAATAAAATACAAGATGAACGACTCAATAAAAAATTATCGCTAAACAGAACCATCAATATCATTTACCCTCTCTATTATGGCCCTGTTTGGAACATTTTTCGCCCACTTGTTTCAATGTTTCGCTGGGCCAAGTAATGTTTGGATCGATTTTCGCTGATCCAAAACAGACGAAAATACCAAAACACCATTTTCGGCCCAATGACCAAGACTTGTGCAGACTTTCTTCTGCACCTTCTGCCACGCCAGTACTCTCCCTGTCCGGGCTATCCCCTACCTCATATGCAAAATCAACTTTTTGACCCATTTAAAAATATTTTCAATCACAATACAATATAATACTAATTAATTTATTTATTTCTACAAACATAATTTGACACATATCACTATCTTTCATCCCAAAATTTCAACACAAAAATACATTCAAATCATATCTCGCATTTTCAAACCTCACTAATCATTATTTTAATATTATTTTACATCCAAAATATTCTAACCAAAATACATCCAAGTCTATTTTCAATTGTTTTGCACAAATTTCAAAGAGAATCTTCAAAACTCCCAACCAAAATAATTTTCATCCAAAGTGGGTGAAACTGAACCAAAATACATCGAAACAGGGCCTATGGCTCTGGCCTTATAGAAATCTGTAGGTACTTCAGTAGGCCCATTACAGACTTGGGCCCATATTAATGGACTGGTCCAATTTTATTCCCTTTCATATTTCTTATTCTCACTCTCCTTCTCACTCTCGCTTAAAAAGAGTAGTTCGTTCGAATCATACTGGAGTCACCACATTGAGGAAGATTGGGGGGGATCTATACTCAATGTTTTATTCGGTTCGAGCTGTAAATATACAACTTAGTAGATCCAAAAATAAAAAGAATAATTTCATACGTTCTCGTTAAAAATAAATGGAATTGGATCAAAAATATTTTTTTATAACCAAGAAAAATAAATTAGGAAAAAGGTATACGCAATAAAATTCAATGAGAAACTATTATAGTAATATATTAACGGCATTATGCAATTATCCCAAAGATAAGAAATTCGACAATTGGAGCCTTTTGCCTCAGTTTTGATACTTCAGCCCCCTTGAGGATGATGAAAAGTGTCTAGTTGTGCTCCTAAGCAAATCTATTAACGGAAATGCTGATTTTTAGGTGCTCGAGTTGAGCTTTTTATTTTAATCTTCTTTTCGTTTTGAACTTATATTTTGAAAATTAACTAATGTATTATTTTGCAAAGTATAATTAGATATTATCTGATGAAGATAATCAAATTATCATTCCTCAAAATCAAGTTTACTCCTCAATATCAAGATTTAGATGTCCAGATCTTTGATTTTATATGGGGTAATTTGCATATTTGTTTATTTCAGATTTTTTATTACATAGAGTTAAGTTGCCCAGTTAATTCTTCTTCGGACTAAATAAATGTAGAAATTAAAGTAGCCCACATCTTCTAGTAGTGACATTAAACTATTGATGAACCTTCGATCAGTAGTCAATATTATAATATTCAGAATGAAGAACTATGCTTAGTCAAGTTGTGCAAAACACTGTGCTTATTTATGCCTTCCAAAAAGAGTTAATGACAATTTACACCATTGTAATATTTGTTCAATTTATCTCCTTGTGATTTAAAAAAGAGTAATTTACCCACTATGAAAATTTTAAAGAAGCAATTTATCCCATTCAGTCAGAAAATGTAACTCGTCAAATTGAGAGTTGGAATGAAAAGTGTTTTGTAACATATGGAGTAAATTGTCACATTTATCATAACACTTGCGGTAAATTACCGCATTCATCATAACACAGGGGGGTAAACTGTCACATCATAACACAAGATGGTAACATATAAAAATGTCAGGGAGGCGCTGTGAAATTTTTATAAAATTACAGGGAGTTAAATTGAACATTATGAATATCAAGGGGGTAAATTGCCATTAACTAAAAATGAAGACGAGGGAATGAACAATCATTGAAGGTATTCCAACTTTCCCTGTTTCACCCCACGATTGTTCATTGTTGCATTGCTATACAAATCTTGAATTTGAAGGTAATATCGCAACATAATTAAGGTCACCATCTAAATTCACATTTTCAACCGTTAAAGCTAGATAATATCGGTTGGAACCAATATCAAACTTAAACATTATGTTTGCCTTGTAATAACAGGGTACTCTGCAAAATTAACAAAGAAGATTAGAATTGATATTTAAAAAATATGTTATTTTTCCATTTACGGTAAATAAAAGTAGCTTTCAATTCGCTTTGAAATTCTTACGGTAATTTGGTTTCATGCAAGTAAATAAAATGGTTTTAATTGACTAAAATAATGAAGGTGGTAGTGTATAAACATAACATTAATTAGCGTTGCGCCCAGTGCGGTCGACCATTGACCGCTTGCTTGCCTAGTTGCCTGCCCCAGACCCCCTGCCCGCCCTCTCGCCCATTGCCGTCTCCAACTGACGGCGAACGCCCTCCCCTTCATGTCCTCTTACCGGCCTCGGTTGAAGATGGCATAATATAAGGCAATTGTGGCTATTTTTTAAATTATTATTTTAGCCATAGATTATTTCCCTGGAAGGGGAGTGGTATGTGGGTCCAACCAACTCACATGTGTTGCAAGTCATAATTTTTTTATGATAAAAGAAAAATTATGTAACATTCTGTAAATTTAAAGTATTTTAAAATTAAGGTATTGAATTTTTAATTTGATTTTGTTTGACGAATTTTATTTGGATGAAGTTTATTATTTCTTTTATCGTAAACGTACAATTAAAAATTTTTGAAAACAAAAGTAGAACTTGAAAATGATTTGGAAGGTAATAGAAACCTTTTTAGAAAAATTTATTAAAAGTATGAATTTGATTGCGAATTTATTTTTATTTTGTGGCAAAAATGCACTTTCCAAAAAATTTAGAGGGGCAAAGTGCAAATTCACTAGAAATGTTGAAAATCTTGGCCTATTGACAGACCTTGGGTGGAGAAAAACTCTCCACCAAAGTTTTCTTCCATTGGTGATCTTGGCAGGTGAGAAATTACTATTTCTATTTTCTCCTTCCAAAGCCTTTTAAGTAGTGTGGGTTTTGTATTTGCTCTTGAGTAGTAATATTAGAGGAGAGAAAGATAAGGGAGAAACATAGAGAGTTAGAAAAGGAGTGAAATAAGTGAGTGTTCTTTTGGAAGGAAAAAGAACCACCACCACCTTGATGACGCTGCTGCCGGAATTCACCGCCGCCGCCACCACTGGAGTCAAGGGCAGTGAGCTTGGAGAAAGAAATCAACTATTCAAAGTTTAGGTATAAAATATTTCTACCCCCTTTTTGTGTTAGTTGTTAATTTTTTTAGAAATGAGTTTACGTAGAAAAGACTCCAAATCCTTGTTTACCCTTTTAAAACATCTTGAATCCTAGATCTAGAGTTTCGATTTTCAGTTTTGAGTTTTGATTTTCTTATGTGAAAAAGTTTAGTTTTTGGATTTTATTAAAGATCTAGGTTTGAGTTTTCAAACTTTTATTTAAACAAACACATTTTTATAAGATGTCATGAAAGTTTGGTTTTTTATGTTTTAGTTGTGAATGGTGATTGAAAAATATTATGAAATAGATCTTGAAATGTTGGTGATGAATATTGTTGTGTTATGAAGAAATGAGACTTTTATTTAAATTTTAAAGAGTATTTGAATTAAAAATGAAGGTTTTAAAATCTTGGGGATGTTATTGAAATGAAAAGTTTAAGCTTTTCTTCCTTAGTTAAAGTATGATATTTGTAAGAAATATATTGAATCTTATTTTGTAAGTTTGATTGGTAAACTAATTATCCAAAGTTTTGGTTGTGTTTTAAATGGGTAGAAAATACAAAAATTACATAATAGAGGGGGGAGGGGTGCAATTTTCCGGTGAGGTGGCCGGAGCCACCCCACCGTCTGCCCGAAGCCGGCCGACTGATTGCCAGCCAGCCTTGGACGCTGTTTTGTGCAGAAACTTGCTGCAAACAGCAGCAGGCCACTGGGCATGGGCTTTTGCAATAGGCCCAGGTCTATTGCATTTGCAACAGACCACACAATTGGGCATGTTGCAAATGCAACAGGCCACCTAGGCCCGTTTGTGGATTGGCCCAAATACCAGTCAACATAAATAAAAAAAATAAAAGGATTTAAAATTTAATGAAATTAAATTATTATTAAATAAAAGTGAAAAGGGAAAGTATGGAAAAGCTATTAAACATATATTTGTTAAGTATTATCTAAAGTAATCTACTTTTAAGATAATAAAGTAAATAAATTCTATATGTAAACAATTTATTTTAAAGAAAGTAATTGTTTCATTACTTTCTATATTAAATTCTGAAAATAATAATTCAATAAAATTAAATAATAATAATTTCATTCTAGAATAAATAAAATAAAATAAATTTTTTGAAATTAATAATTTTATTATTGAATTAAATAATATAAATAAATTATGAAAACTTTTAAATACAGTAAATACTTAAGTTTTATGGATAAATAAATATTAATTTATAATTTGAAAAAATGAAGAGATTTTAGATGAAAATTTTAATAAATTTAAGACATACCAAGATTATGTTAATATAGCATTAAATGATTGTAAATATTTTGAATAGTAAAATAACATAATAAAAATAAATAATTAAATTGTAAATATCAAAAATAATTTTAGTAATTATATTTAAATGTTAATTTCTGAAATTATATCTATATAAGCAATTTGAAAATAAATCAAATATAATAAAATAATTTGTATAATTATTGTTTAAAAGATTATTCTGAAAATAATAATAATAATAATAATAATAATAATAATAATAATAATAATAATAATAATAATAATAATAATAATAATAATAATAATAATAATAAATGTTTTTGGAAATAAAAGAATTATTTGAACTCCGAAAAGAAACTTTTATAATTAAAACAATTTCGAGAAAATAAAATAAACTTAAAATAATTTTAAATTTGTAATTAGGATCTGAAAAATATAAAAGTTGTAAATATTAAATATAATTTCAATTAATCTTGAACATTAATTTTGATAAAGAAATTAGTAAAAAAAATTGAATAATTATTTTCTGGAAATAAATAATTTCAAAAATAAATTAAAATAATTTTGGATAATTATTTTTCTATTATTAAGTGATTTCGAAAATAAATTATAATGATTCCGAATAATATTTTTTCCGAATTTAAATAAGTTTGAAGATAATGATAAAAAGGTTTAAAAAATATAATTAAGGAGAAGGAATTTAATTTTTTTATTTAAAATAAAAGGTTAAACAGTGAAAGTTATTTTTCAAATAAAATTAATGTTTTCGAAAAAATAATTATAAACAAAGTTTAATTTTCAAAAATAAAATGATTTCAAGTAAACTTAAATTCTAAATTTAGAATAAGTTATTGTTTGAGTACTTGAGGAATATAAAGTTACTTGAAAGTAATAACTTAACTTAAAACCTTTAATTAAACATCTTTAAGCTCCATTAGAATGATTATGTTCTAGTTTAACTCCTTCGTGGCAATGTTTGACAAGCTTCACGATTGAATCTTAGAACCTTTAAATTTGACTTAAAAGTCCAAGTTATAATCGTGGCTTCGTCATCGGCCATGATTCAATTGTGTGTTCGACTAAAGCATTACTTTAGTCACTTCAGAATCTTTGTAGCATAATTAGATTCTAAGAATCGTTGCATAAACGTGCACATGAACCGAAGACGCTACTTTTAGGCATTTTCTCGAGAATCGTAAGCTACACAAGTGAATGTTGTGTGTTGGGGAAATTGCTTTTTTGGTACCATAGGATAGACCTACTTGCAATTTTGGTACCATTGGATACGAAAATGCAAATTTGGTACCATAGGATAGGTTTTCATTGCAACTTTGGTACCAAACCCAATTTTTCCCCAAAGTTAATGATTATTTAACCCCTATGAAATGCATAATGTTCAATTTACCACCTCGTGGTTTAAAAAAGAGCATTTTAACCCCTGAAATTTTGTAAAAGTTTCACATCGCCTCCGTGATATTTTTATAGGCGGCGATTTATCCACTTTTATTATGATCATGTGGCATTTTACCCCATATGTAATGATAAATGTAGCAATTTATCCCCCTATGTTATAAAATAGTTTGCATGCCTACTCTCAATCTCGGCAAGTGAGTTATACTCTCCGGTTGAAGGGGGCAAATTGTTTCATTAAAAAATTTATAGGGGGTAAATTGATTTTTTTCAAATTAGAGAGGGGTAAATTGAACATTATGCATTTTATAAGGGGTAAATTGCTATTAACTTTGTAGAAAAATTGGGTTTGGTACCAAAATTGCAATGAAAACCTATCATGTGGTACCAAATTTACATTTTAGTATCCAATGGTACCAAAACTGCAAGTTAGCCTATCCTATGGTACCAAAAAAGCAATTTTCCCGTTGTGTGTTACTTGTTTGTTAGTTCGAATGTGCTAGTAGGTCGAGTCAGAACTGCAACTTTGTAACAGTCCGAGTCCCCGGGTTTGGATCCCGAAGTGGGTCAGTCCCGAGTTCGGACACGTGAACGGTACAACAAGGAATTTTATAACTAGAACCCAAAATATGAAATCAGATTTACAACATAGGCTGCGACAGGCAGTGACGACCAAAAGATAATTGAAAATAAATACATAAATTATAGGATATATACAACAAAAGTGTTCATGGTTTAGTTCAAAGTATCCTAGATATATACATATAATAAAAGACTTCAATACAAATAGTATCCGAGATTGAGCAAAATATGAGGTGATCTAATCATGACACGGACTACCGACTCCTGTGAAACCTGTAACTGAAAATTTTGAACATAGAACACGTAAGTTGATGATCAACTTAGTGAGGCTGGGTGCTTAAGACATATAACGAATTATGCAAGCAAATTTAAATTGTACACATATAATATAACCAATGAAATTTAAATATTAAAAGAGTAAACGACATAATCATTTATAATAATTACATGTACCCGATTTACTGAATGCCGACTCCTCTTACCCTCCACGCAGATAAATCAAACACACCAGTAAGGAGCGACCTTTCACAGACAGATGCATTGACAGTGTCTTTGCTCAGAAATTTGACTTCACGAACCAAGAATATCTCCATACTTGGCTCGTGAGTCGGGTTGCAGGTAAGATCAGGGCAACCTCGTAGACCTTGTCTACCAAGATTGTCGCTGATCTACAGTCAACCAATTAATTGGGCCCACATAAAAACAGATATGACAAACAAACATAATAATATCTATAACCAAGCGGTAATATGTATCCATTTCGACCTTCAATGCATGATTATAGATTTATTCTAGTGAACCAACCTAATTCGCAATATGCAATATATAAATACAACGGACTCGGACCACAAAATTCACGTTCCAGCACTCACCTGTTTTGTCTTAATTAAGTTTCGAAAAGTCGGAAAAAGGGGCACCTCCAGAACCTGTTCAAATACACGTATGCAAACTTAGACAAATACGCACCATTAACTTGAAACTTGAACCATAAAGTCCTCACAACCCAAACATTTACAAACACTCAAGTTATAATTTATTTCTCATATAAAAATATTTATCTTTAAAAGTGTCAAACACATAAAATTTTGTCGAAATAACGATGGGGTGGAAAATATAAATTGACCCAAAGTTTTGGGCCACTCGAGAATACCCCTTGACCCAAAGGGGCCAGGTTGCTGAACAAAGGCAAATGGAAAAGGTTTTGCAGCACATGCAGCAAGCTAAAAGTCTTGCTGCTATGTGCGGCAATTTTGCTGCACATATGCAGCAAGCTTTTTTTTAGCTTGCTGCTTATGTGCAGCGGGGCAGGTCAGCTGCACACGCAGTGTGTCAGGCCCAAAATATTTTATTTTATTTTATTTTATTTATTTATTTATTTTTTTGAAAGAAGAGAGAAAATCCATACTTTTCTTTAACACAATTTTTGAGATAACTAGATTTTCATATAATCAAAACAAATTCACAAACTCATAGCAAATTAAACAACACTTAAAAACTCAAAAAAAAAATGTGTTCTAAGCTTTCAAAGTTCAATTCCTTCATTTCTCCAACAAGACTACAATTAGGAACAAATAGTCAACAAATAACTTAACTATTTAAAATAAAAACAACCAAATTCAGAGATTTTAAAACAAAAGAGGGATTACTTTTTGCATGTTAAACTAAATCACATGAATTTCAAATTTTTCTTCAACTTCCAAAATTATCACAGTTTAAGGAAAATGATATGATTTTATAAGAATTAACCCACAATCTGAACTAAGCAAGAAATTTAAGTAAAATACATAACATATAACCCAAGATTGAGACAAAATCTTAACAATTTAAAGAATTAAGTCTTTTTAGAGATTTTTACCTAACAACTTGAAAATAGAAAGAGATAAGCTTCTCACAACCCCTCCTACACAAATTTCTTCCTGACCCGTGGTGGTGAAAGTGGTGGCGCAGCGGCGGCAAGGTGGTGGTGTCACTTCCTCTCACTAAAACCCTATGTTTCTTCAATCTCAGATATTTTTTTTTTTTTTTTTTTTTTTTTTTTTTTTTGTTTAATTGAAGGCAGAAGTCTTATACAGGAGTTAAATAGAATGGGTTGGTCAAAACCCAATCTTTTCCCCCTTCTTGCACGACCTCCAGGTGGAGGAGAAATTTCCCTAACAATGGACATATGGATAATGGCGCAAAGATGGATAATGGCGCATAGATGTTGAACTACTATAGGTTAAATTGCACAATAACCCCCTTTGTTAAGTTAAGTATATATATATATATATACTAGGGATTTTGCACCGCACTATGCGCGGTGCAGGCCCTGTTTTTTTTCTGTAAAAATTGTGATTGGGTGAAACTTAATAGGAGCAAGAATGTGTTAAAATTACTGTGTAACATTTGTGTATAGAGTATCGTGCACATGGATAGGTTTGTGTGTTCTTTTGTGAGAAGCATCGAGTCTTCTAGTGAAATAAACTACATTTATTCTTACGATTTCTTTTTAGGGTTAGTACTTTATTTTTCTTGAACAAGTATGGATGATAATGTGCTGATGACAGTGTCTGTTGGAGTAAATAATAAATGCAAATCAAGTGGTAGGAGTAGCAGCAATGTGAAGTACCATTATAATTCATACATAGCCTTATAACAAAAATCACCACAAAATTATAGTTCATTCTTTTCCATTGTCTACAACCAAAGACTTTTCTATAGTTTTTGTCAATAGTACTATTAAATAACCATTACAACAATATAATTAACTACAAACAGTTTGTCCTACCAGATTATTCACTTAATTACGTTACACGGTTGAAACGTGACTACCTTTAACAAGCTACAATGAATCAATATTGTTGCATCAGTTTTGCTTACCACCCTCCACGTAGGAGCAAAGTGAAAAACCTTAAACTACTATCATGAAACAAAGTTTTGCACCATCGCACACCATCTGCAGGTAAAACCCAACAAAACTGAAGAATATAAGTGTAGATGAAATATAGCCAGTGAAAAATAATTGATCTATACTACACATGAAACTACATATAGAATCTAACATTCTTTCATGGATGTGAACACATACTTTCAATCAATTTCAAAAACACATCTCCAGCAGGCAAGTAAGCTATATTTAAGAAATACTATGGAACTACAAAAGATAAAAATGTTAATGAAGAAATACTTCTTACAACTGTACATTTTCAGTCCTTCCACGAATGTGCATAATAAGTAGGGCATGTGACCTATTCCATTTCATCGCAATAATCCTACTACTTCGAACGTATTAAAGGAAGCTTAAGTGCATGTATATCTCAAACTTAATAAAGCATAAGGTCTGCTTGAAGTCGGTAACATCAATGAAAAGGTGATGGAAATAGGATAAATTGAATGATACAACTCCTGTGGTCCTTCACTTTCATCTTCTCTGTAAATTCCATTCATTCAGCTTGAGAATCATAAGCAGATTGTGCACTGGGTGAAATCTGATCCGTATTGTTCTCATCTACTCCATCTTCTGTCGAAAGGAGCTGAACCAAGTTTCTTCCACCTGTAGCCATACATGTCATGCTTAAGATTTTATGTTACCAAGTTTTGTAATCTATAGCTTGAAACTTCATAAAACTAATAAACAAAGAAAGAAAAAAATACCATTGTCGAATTAATGGAACACAAAAAACATAACCCTTGCAAGTGGGAAGTAAATACTACTATATTTTAATCCATTTCCTCAATCCATCTCCAAAATCTCATAGAGGTCTTAGTGGGAGTTGACTAAGGATGTGAAATCCTTTTTTGCAAAGCACAACTTTTATGGTAAAACTCAGTCAATAAGCTAGGCTGGCTAAAATAGACTATATTTTACAATACCTGACTCTTCTAGACCTTCACTTACATGTTTTTGGTCACTGTTACTTTCTTCTTGAGGAAGATGGTACAAAGTTTGTGCATCAGGAGAGGTATGAATTGCATCTGCTCCATCCTCTTTTGTACCAGGAGACTGAACCAAGTTTTCACCATCTGCAAACATGCGCCTTACATGTTATTCTAAGAAAATCAATTTCTAGAAGCTTATACTAATTCATCCCGGTAACATACTGTTATACTATACATATCAAGATTATTATAAAGTGAAGATCTTACAAGATAGGTCTATGCATAAATTTACTTTACTAAATACCTTGAAGCAAAAGAGAAGAACTAAAGCACGAAAGCAGCACCTGCAAGATAAAGTTACCATAGTTAGACATGATTTCAAATGAAAGAACAATTACACTCGAAAAAAGCAGTCTGATATACCGAACACCACAGAAAGAGATCAAAATATAGAACCACAATCTATGCAAATGCCTGTATTGAACCACAATCTATCGGGTTTTTTTTTTATAAAAAAAAATTCAATAAATGAAGCTAAAATAGAAAGAAGAAAACCAACCAAAATAATTCAATATAGAAGAGGAATTACTTCAAAACAAAACAAGTAAAACAGAAACATCTATGGCTTACCCAACAGAAACCCGTATCATTTCGTTATAACTTCCTAACATACTCCTAATCCACTTTCATATATATGCTTGATACTTTTGTAATCATTTCATGATTAACTAACAAACTGAAACATGAAAAGAGAGGAAGTGATACATTGACATATGTAAAGATATGGAACCTAGCTAATTTCTGCTAGTATCGTGTATGAGTAATGCTGCACCCAAGAGGAGTAAACTTAGCCATTAAATAACTAACCAGGTACATCATTCTTAAACTTCCTACATAATGGGTAATATCCAAACCTGACAATTAATAAGAAAACATCAAAGGAAACCAATAAAATCATTTTTAGTACATTTTACCTACTTACATTAGAGGTGACTATTCAACAAAATTGAGAGCTCATCAACCTAAATATAGCCATAAATAAATTAGCTACTTGTACTAAGTTAGATGTACCTATCAAGTCCCTCATTCTTACATCTCTGATCTGATAGAGAATTAACGTTGAATAAAAAAGAAAACCAAAATTGAAATGCCCCTTTATTCTTCACATATTTTGTAAAGCCACCCTTGCAATGTTCTCTATCCTCTGCAGCATATAAATGTAAGTTTCATATCAATAAACGATCCAATGAACAAGTAATTAGACAGGTGGGGACACACTATTCAGAGCTAGTTGAATGCAGAAAAAACACTAACCTTTTAATATGAAATGCCTCCTCACCCTTTCATGCAATTCATCCCAAAGATTCCTCCTTTGCAGCTCATCCTGAGTGTCTTATCCTTCCTTTCTGTGGCAATGCATTAAGAGAGATTCATATTTTGTAAGATACTTTCCCAAAAATAAATTTGGAAAATAAAAACAAATCAAGTCCCCAATAAACAGAGAGAGCTTTTACCAATAAAAATGAGTTGGATTCATCTAATTGCAGTAGTATAATGTACAAAACACTCATACACACATAAATACTTGTTATCCATTCATAAAATTTGAAGGGAGCTTCAACTTAAATTATTGAGAAACAATCTTCACGAAATGTCATATTTATAAAGCATTTGCTCTCTCCTCCTGGCATACACAAGAAACCTCCAAACTTAAAAAATTATCATTAATTGTTAAATAATATCAAAAATTGATTTCTCCATAAATCTAAACAAGTTTTTTAAAAAATGGATCAATTAGTCAATTCCAGTGGCCCGATCATCTCCTCAATTAAACATATCATAATATTTCAAGAAAAACATACAAGCTATATTTATGAGACGGACAAAATATTCGAGTTCCTCCTTGCTCGTTTCAACCTTTTGTCGGTGCCCATGTAGGTGTAGTTTGCCCATGTAAGTGTAGTTTGCCGTAGTAATATCGAAATCGTACACTATTCAATTTCTGCAATTAATCAAAATCAAGATTAGAAAACGAAATGCTCGACCAATTTTACACATGTAAAATAAATTGAAATTCAAAGAAAAAGTTGATGCTGGAAAAAAATAAATTTATGAAAAAATCATATAAATTAACCAAAGAAAAAGGAAGATGCTAACACCGTCCCGTGAGAATACAATAATGGAAGAGGGGAAAAAAACCCTCAAAAATCGTATGCAAAAATAGCAAAGACTAATACCTGTTTGCTTGGAAATCCAAACTAAAATCAAATTCCTTCAAAATCTTCAATAGCAGAAACACCGATTACAATCTTGAAAGGAAGAAGAAATATATTTTGGCACAAACGCGTACAAAGTACAGCTGAGCTCCAAACGCCGGCAACACCTACTTTCATGCCATGGGTTTTAAAGCCCTGCAAGAGACGATTTCAACCATGTAGTCAATTTTATAATTGGTGATGCCACACCACTGGAATTAGGAAATTAAGATGACAGGAAATATGGTTTTACCCACTGATTTTGTGAAGCTACAAGTCTGAGATGAAAGTAATTTTTGTGGGAGAAACTGAAATCCAAGATTAAGAAGAGAGAAGTATTTGTTGTTGGATGTAAGAGCTGAGTTTTGTGGGAGAAACTGAAATCAAAGATTAAGAATGAAGAGAGACGTATTTGTTGTTGGATGAGAGCTAAGTCAAAATGCCCTGTGCGATTGTGTATCCATTTTTATGTAATAATTGTGAAAGCCGAGTAATAATGATGGTAATATAACTCAAACATATTTAAGCGTAACATAAAATAAAGACAAAGATAGAGAGAGTTGAGGCTCAAATTGTTCACTACAAATTTAACATTCTGAAAACACGAGGTTCAAATGTGAGGACCACGGCTGAAGACCCAAATAAAAAGATGGGAATATCTACTATGAAAGAGGGAGCCATTTAAGTGTATGGTACAAAAATACAAATTTGTGTCAAGGATCAATACCCAAATTCTACCGGGGGGACCTGAATGTGGCCTTAAGACGGCAAAATCAATATGGGCAGACTCTGCTTGAGACGCTGCAGGAGTAGCAACAAACTGGAAGGAGTGATTATTCAAGAAACTGATAATAAATTCTTTTAATACAATAGAATAAGAATCACACTCTTCTCAACACCTTGCATTAAAGTTTGTTCCGTTTTAACACTTTGAGCTATTGTCATGCCAAACTTGAGCCATCCATTTGACACATACCGTCAACGGGTCAACCTACATTACTCTAGTCAGACAAAAATCAAAAGACCAACAATAAACATAACCAAAATATTGCACTGCAGCCATGTTCCATAATTCTTGCATAAGATGTACCAAGAAAAAAAAAATATTGCATAATGATAATCCAAATATTATCATTATAATATACCCTGTTAGTCAATTTATTTAAAAAATAAGCCAAATACTCACTCTACCAGACTTGTTTGAAAATACTTACTTGCATGGTTTGCAATATCATTTGAAGTATTCTCCAGTAAATGAACGTCCAATTGAATTTCTTGGAATCTATTGCAATGAAATGAATGGAGAAGCACATATTAGAATGAAGAAATAAGATATGAAGTAAAGAAATATCATGACATAATAAATTGCGATAAACAAAGGTATGAAAAGTTAGTGTCAGCACATACCTCTTGGTAAAATAAATCCATTAACATGTGCACTTGTATGGGTTGTTTGAACTACAAAACCAAAAGAGAGATATAATCTAAATTACATTTCAATATTCAGAGCTAGTAAAGTACACAGAAGAAAATTCAAGTAAAGACGATAGACGAATGCACTCAACTTTACAGAGTGTGGGGGCAACAAGGCAACAAATCTCTTTTTTAGAGAACTGATATTTTCTGTATTCTCATCCTTATGTACTGAAAAGGACAAGGAAGTTCAATATTAACTATAGCTAACAATTTACGTATCAGTAGTAAGAATAATTGGCCACAAAAATCTGAATTCATTCCACGTGAATTTCCAAGTTCAATAAAATGTCATATAAGAATTATCATAATTTTCCAAGCACTGAATTCTTTCCAAATTATGTGCATCTTGGAAAAGCAAAAATTAATCTAGAAATGTGCATCTTGGAAAAGCAAAAATTAATCTAGAAATTGAACTACAAATAAGACTGAAAATTCACAAAACGATGTCATATATGTTTCTATATTTGACAATTTCAGAGGGTATAAGGAGCTTTAGAAGACAAAATGGCCTAGAAAATAAATGCCTAGGTTAAATTTACAATGGATTGATTAATCATGCAGGAGCTCTTTACTCTATGTTCTTTTTTGTAATTTTGGTTCCTATTTATGCTTCTTGATTGTAAGCCTGCTGAACTAAGGTATTGTTCAATTATCATTTTGTAATTCGTAATGCACCAGTAAGCAATTGAATCTCACATAATCTTTGTTATAAGGCACAAAAGACAACAAAATTGTGTATCCTTCAAAATTATTAGTTAGTTGGAACAAAGATAAATTCCCAAAACATAGTAAATGAAATAAATAAAAGGGCTGAGACAAATAATATAGCATCGATAAAGCGGCTAAAGGATATATCTCAAAACATAAGATTGGAATGCTGACAATAGATCATGATTGCTCAAATCAATATAGAAATTAATTACTTGAGTAGAAATTTTGTTAGACCTCTCCTCATTCTCGTCCATCAGTCCCCTCTAAATCCATTACAAGAGTGCAAGATCCAATTCCAACGCACCGGTGTCATCCATATGCCTTTTGTGATTTAAGACCTGAATTCAAAAGCTGTCAGCATTTCTCAATTTAATGAGCAACAAAAAGAGCAGAGTCAAGAGGTGCTTGCCTCCACTTAAAAGCATCCATTTCCCAGAAGTTAATGTACTCTTTCCTGTCAAAATCTTAAAAGATTTTTCAAACAATTAATGTCTAATAGTTGGAAGCACCGGTTAATAGATCATTACTTCGTCAAAACTAAAAACTATATAAGAGCGCAAATGAGTGCCATATGAAAAACCCAACCAAGCAAGCTAAAACACCATACTAAAAGCAGTTAAACAAAAAGTTAAAAAGTATAAAATAAAAATTCTTTACCACTATTCTGAGGGCCCATGATGGCTATGACGGCATTTTTAAAGGGAAGCGGCCTAAAGCCAGCATACGACATGTTCAACTTCCTTCATGAAATATTTACATTTCAAAGAAGACATTAAATAACTTAATAGTAGCAATATTCACATGAGATATAAGGATAAATTTGATAATTACTATACTTGAATTTTTCAAGCATTAAACAGAAGCCTAATCAGGACGACAAAAAGATGAAACTATGAAATGACTTACAACTTCAATAATAGCAAGTCATTGATTTCACTGTTCAGAAGCATATGACTGGATTAGTTTTAAACTTTTAATACTATAAAGTATAAACATACGGACTCATCAAGATACGATGCCATTACATTAAACATACATAGACTTGCATGCAAAATTGCAAATAAATTGAATGCAAGCATATGAACAAATACATGGCCGAAATATCATTCAGGAAAGACTATCAAAGATATGTGAATGACCTACAGAGTAGCTGTATAAATTGTCAATTGCAGCAAATGAAGACATGAGATTCTTCATATACAGTGGTGGGAGAGCAATCGACAAAGATTTTTAGCTAATTATGAGAAATTTGCACAATACATCGGTCAATCAGTGCTTTGCTAAAAGAAAGAATCCACAGGGTCTTACTAAAAAGTCCAAAGCTGTTTTCAAAACTCAAAAACAGACAAGACAAACCATAAGGAGTTATTTAAAAAAACTGAGCTCACCTAAACTTAACAAGAAGTTATTGACAAAACTCCCGACTAATTAATTCATAGTTCATTTCTATAAGTATTTAAAACCTGTAGAAAGAATACCTTTTTTAATCAAAACATTGATTTGCTCCCAAATCTGTACAGTTTAAAAAGTTACAGTCGCTTAACATGTATTTAAGCAGTTGTCCTTGGGTCGAGAAGGCCTTTTACCCAGTTCCACAGATACTTAAATCCTCTACCAGCGGTATGCAAGTCTGAATGCCGCAAGCCGCCTACGCCAAACTTGCATACTTTGCTGCGTTGCCTGTCGTACGCCACCGTGTGAAGCCGCGATTGTCGAAGTCAACAACTAAAAAATAAATATTAAATTAATATATATAGAATTACCATGGAGTAAGAAAAGAAAACAACCAACGGCAAAAGAGTGTAGCAACATTTACCTACGAATGGCTTATATTATTGCTTTCTTACTTCCCTGGACCCAAATCTGAATGGAAAAGGCCAATAGATAGACCATTCGTAGAAAAGGTAATTCAGATTGACCAATACGAAAGGGAAACTATTAATTAGACGAAACGGCAAAGGAAGCTTCAGCTTCAAAGCTAATCAAATCAGAATGCCATTAGTTAGTAGTTACCTTTCCTTTTGTGGCCATAATCAGCATCGTCGCCTCAAAACTTCGCACCACCTCCTCCTTAGGCAGCCCTGAAAGGAATGCAAAATAAAAGAAAAAAAGTTCACCAAAAGAATCAAGGTGTCCCAGAATCAATAATCAAAACCCATAATTTCAGTAACAATTATCCCACTCAATCCAAAAGCAACAGATACAAAACCTTCAGAAAATACAAAATAAACTTGTTTGCACAAAATAAGATCCTAAATTGTACAGTAAACCAAATAAAACATTTATCCATTTTAATAAAATAACATGATTACATGAAAAACAACAAACAAAATCAATGAAAGAGCATATCATACAATTTTAGCTAGAGTAGTTCCACAAAATCACTGCACCAAAATCTATAAGGGTGTAATCATCATTACATAACAAAAAAAAATATAATCAATGTTAAAATACAATATTATCATGTACGTTATAAAAATAAATACATATGGAAAGCAGAGCAAAACCTATACAAAACCAAACTTCTATGATACAGTTCTAAAGAAGCTTTATCAGCCATAGCCAATCCAAATTCAAGAAGACGATAGAAAAACACACGACCTCCAGATTCAGAAACTAACAAAACTACTACCTGCAAAATATCGGAAAAACAAACAAAGAAAAGAAAGAAAGACCTCATGGAGAAAGGTAATGGGCGTTCTGGCGAAGCAAATGAGTTGTGTTGTTACTGCTTTTGATAGACCTGGTTGGGTTTGGCATCAAGGCCACAACAGAAGGATTGGGAGGAAAATCAGTTATCCAATCTTTACAAGCTTAAGAATCAGGTGATTACACTTTTATGTACACTTTCTTCTTATGCATTCACCATAGCTGTCAAAGGTATCAAATTTAGAACATTTTAACTGTTGGCTACAGAAAAATGGAAGTGTCTGTTGTGGTGGATTGGCAATTTATGAGTAGCCTCTCTATTCTTGAAATACAAGCACACTTACTTTGATTGTTAAAACACCAAATCAAATTCATAAAGAAGTGGATCATCATTACACATTCTTTGATTCTATCCTATTTCTAGACCATGGTAACATTATATAAAAGCTCTAATCTTTTCCTCTACTGGCAGGAGAATTTTTTTATCTGTCTTCTGTTCTTCAAGTGGTTGCCTCAACTTAAATAATTCCATACAGCAAAAGGAAGAATATATTACAAATTTCACAAAGTGCAGAAGAATCTCATAGAGCTCTTGCCTAGTATACATTTCAACACAAGATTTTAAACATAAAAAAATGATTACCACAACAAAAAATAACTTTAGTGGCAGCAACTTAAGCGACATTATATGAAAACAGTCACAAAAATATAACATAGTTACAGTTGTAAAAATATCTCAATTTATAAATGTTTATTACACTATTTAGTGACATTTTGTTTAATTAATATGACACTTCATAATGCTACTTCTTATGAAGTTACAGATATTGCTACTTCTAGTCATGAGGTTACAATCTTAAAGGGTAATCGAACTAATTCATAATAGAATTGAACCGAACCATAAAAGGGTACCAATCTACTGCATACAAAGAAAAAGGAATACAGTAATTTTGTGTTAATTACCTGGGGCAAACTTACAGGAATCATAGGTGGCCCAAAGAATTGCGGAAACAATTTCTGACAAATTGGAAACAATACCAACAAAATAGAACAACAAAACCAAAGTTATAACCAGCATCAAAACAAATCCAATCACAAAAGTGACCGATCCGAAAAGCATCAAAGCTATGGAAATCCCAATAAAGAGCGACCTGAAAGCCGCCGGAGAAATCTGGGGCGGCCGCGATGTGGAGGTAGACGACTGAGATGATGTGAAAGTGACGGTGGGAAAGGAAATGGGAAACGGAGGCGTAAGGAGGATGTGAAAGATCATGGAACAGAGGTTGTAGAGTACTCTTGTTTGCTGATCTTGTTCTCTCATTTTTCCTTTTCTCTTGATTTCTTTTGGGAATTTTGTGATTTAGGTGAGAGTAAGCGAAAATCAACACTTGTTATACTCCACGAAAGCATTGATTGAAATCTTTTGGAGACAATTTTTACAGGAGGAATTAGAAGGGTAGAAAAAAAAAAGCGTTGAGGGATTTTGTGGGAGAAAATTGAGGAGGAAGAGTAATCTAACAATGAAAGAGAGAGAGAGAGAAGAGCTGAGTCATAATCCGCCTTTTCCCAGGACGACGTGTGGCACTTTCTCCAAAACGACGTCGTTTCGAGCTTGGACTACAAATAAAAAAAAAGGAAAAGAAAATAGGGACGACCAAAAATCTACTGTAGAATAGGCAGTTACGCCTTTATAAGATGTAATAATTATATATATATATATATACTAGTGGGTCCCGCACCGCGCATAGCGCGGTGCTGTTGCCCTTTAATTATGAAAGTCGAATAATGTCGAGTAATGATGACGATTAATATTACTCTAATATATTTAAGTATAACGAGAATAAAGACAAAGATAGAGAGAGTTGAAGCTCAAATTCTTCACTGCAAGTTTGTAACATCCTAAAAACACGAGGTTCAAATGTGAGGACCACGACAGAAGACCCAAATAAAAAGATCAAAAATACAAATCTATGTCAATGATCAATACCCAAATTCTACCAGGGTACCAGCTTAGACAGGGATGAATGTGGTCTTAAGTCGGCAAAATCAATACGGGCAGACTCTGCTTGAGAGAATGCAGGAGCAACAACGAACCGAAAGGAGTGACCATCAATAAACAAAACCAAAGTATTGCATTGC
This sequence comes from Penstemon davidsonii, assembly GCA_034814905.1. Lineage (NCBI taxonomy): Eukaryota > Viridiplantae > Streptophyta > Magnoliopsida > Lamiales > Plantaginaceae > Penstemon > Penstemon davidsonii. Next base: position 24,207 of record JAYDYQ010002082.1, read on the forward strand.
AATCATGTTCCATAATTATTGCATAAGATGTACAAAGAAAAAAAATATTGCATAATGAAATTCCAAATATCATCATTATAATATACCATGTTTGCATGGATCAAAATTTTCATATTTTCCGTCGAAAACATCAAAAAGTTTCCCTTTTTGGATCAATGAAAACGAAAATAAGATGTACTTTCGAAACTTTATATTTGCCTTGAAACTTTCTCTTTTTCTTAATATAGTAACTTTTTTCACAATTTTTCCTAGTGTTTCCGAAACATTTATGAAAAATTTTCGAAAAGTTTCCGATATTCAGCTAACCGAAACATACATCGAAACCGAATCTTTGATCCATGCATGTTGGTCAATTTATTTTAAAAAATAATCCAAATACTCGTATAAAATGAATGTCCGATTGAATTTCTCGGAATCCATTGCAATGAAATTTATGGAGATGCACATATTAGTTTGCAAGAATAAGATATGAAGTAAAGAAATATCATGACATAATAAATTGCGATAAACAAATGTATGAAAAGTTAGTGGCAGCACATACCTCTTGGACAAGTAAATCCATTAACATGTGAACTTGCATGGGTTGTTTGAACATGCACCCGCCTTTACAAAGTGTGGGCCAATGAATATCTTTTTCAAGAGAACTGATATTTTCTGAATTCTCATCCTTGTGTACTGATAAAAACTATACTTACCAATTTACCTATCAGTAGGAAGAATCATTAGCCCCAAAATTTGAATTCATTCCACGTGAATTTCCAAGATCAATAAAAACTTGTAAAAGAATTGTCATAATTTTATCAGCATTGAATTCATTCCACATTATATGCATCTTGGAAATGTAAAAATTAATCAAGAAATTGAACTACAAATAAGACTTCAAGTAACGACGTCATATCTATTTTTGTATTTGACAACTTCAGAAGGTATAAGGTGCTTTACAAGACAAAATGGTCTAGAGAATAATGCATAGGTTAAGTTTACGTACAATAGATTTATTAATCATGCAAAAGCCTTTTACACTAAATTCTTTTTTGTAACATTTTTTTGCTTGAAGAGCATGTCTTGATCTTCTTCGATAAGAGCTCCTGCATGATGTACAAGAAATAAATTATTAATTGCCAAAGAGGTAAATCTAAGGGTAAAATTACAATGGATCAAGTAATCATGTAGTGTAATAGCGAAAGAAAATAATAAATATGTTCAAAGATACAAAGTTGTATTATTTTCTTTCAGTTTTGAGTGGTGATTTTTCTCTATAACTCAACTTTTTTATGGACGAGCTTGCAAATTCAAATTGAGAAATACTTTATGCAGAAAAGAAAGTCAAAGAAAATCAAATACCATTTCATTTGACACATGATCCATGATTTCATTATCAGCTTGAGCCTGATTGGAAAATATATTTCCCCTTGTTTCGCGAAATAGCATCCTCTCAAATATCAGAACTTAAGATTTATAGATCATGCCACTAATGGATTTCACACCAGATAGATTTCATGGCACATGTCTCATCTCCTGGAAATTAAGAAAGTCTCATATCCTAGAAATTAAGAAATATGTATGAATAAACCATCGACAATGATTCATAAGCATGCCAAAAAAAACCTCCTGCAAACGAAACATCGGAAAATGAATATGAGTTAAAAGTACCACGAAGAGATGAGACTACGGAAGATTCTAAATCATTGACAAACTCCAAATAGATAATTCATAATTTGAACTTCAAATTTTTCATTGTTGAAAGATGAAAACACAAAATAAAATATATTATCAAATGAGTTCTGAGTCTACAATGTTGTAAAATTGACGATATAAGAAAATGAATAAACTTCATAAACTACTACATCCTTACAAGGTTGAAAGTAATTGGTGCTCCAGCTCCTGCATTGAAAAATAAGGAACATAAAAGATTAAACTCAAGTAAGCTATTTGAGGTTTCAAAAAATATAGTACGGAGTAATTATATATATACCTATCTCAAGATCATGCCACGGATGAGCAGCAACAATTTTTTAGTCGGGGATTGGTTTGGAGTCTCAGTAGGTGGAGCCATTACTGCAGGCAACATGAGTACATTAATTAAGATAATCTACCATTCTGTACTTAAAATAAATTACTCTACCTGGTACCGTTCTAAATATTAGAAATTAAAATATTACTTCCAAAAAAATGATAAATAAGCTATTCAGATATTAGTTTTAACATGGAGAATCAGGAGATCTTAATCAAATGATCGACGGTTTAATTATTATATTTGGCATATCAAACAAGCTATGAAGCAATCAATTGTAACATCTTGAGCTAATATGAACTCAAAAAAATATCACCTAATAGGATACCAAAATCAATGTGAATTAATCAAAAGCCAAATGAAAGATGTAGTTTGGATAGTCCATCAAAGTGGGGAAAGTGTCTATCGATTATCCCTTATGCATTCTCAATTGCCAACCCTGTAGCAACATGAATATCTAAGGAACTAAGAGTGACAATTAGAAATAGTCAGACCCCATTCTAGTATGCTTTCACCTGTCATCCCGAGTGAAAAATTGAAAAAAAATGGAATACTACGTTATGGTAGGCACAATTATCGCAATAATAAAAAGGTGGCCTGTTTCAAAAATAACATGTGTGATTATATAGTGCTTATCAATGTACTTTTCTAAAAGGAATAACTAATGGTTGCATTTTGGCCAAAGCACAGGTAGTCGCATATCATGCTTCTCACCTTTGTACGATTTTGAGGACCCTTCTCATCCTTTGGTGACAAAGATTCCAAAGCGGCCCTTTCAAGCAGCAGTAGCACATCATCCCCCAAAATAAATGTATCTTTCTCAATACGAATAATAGGAGTTGGTAATTTTTCTGCTGCCTCCAGATACTTCCCCTTGCTCTTCTTCCCCATGTACTGACCTTCAAGAGCCTTCAGACCACTGTACAATGAATCCATGACAAGGGTAGATGTGACTTCTTTTTCTATAAAAAATTGTTTCACAACTACTTTTAGTATTGACTCTGTTTTCTCGCCAGACATGCGCCGCCTCAAAATATGATCCATCCCCAGCCAAAAAGCACAGAAACTGAGAATTGAATTGAGGTTGCAAATATTTAATATTAGCATGGTATCATAGAAAAAAGGGAAAATCATACTTGCAGAAACTCTGTTAGAATAACAATAGAACGTGAGTTCTTGAAACTCAAACAAAAGCAAAACAGAATCATTGAAAATGTTTTAGAAAATGTATTCACAAATAGGGGAATTCAATCAGGGAATTTAATCAGGAGTTTTCTAAAGCTGAAACTCATACGTGGTCATATTTGCGGTATTAATACTAAAGGTATCTATCCAGACCTTGTCCAGCCTTATATTAACCAAAATAAATCGATAAAACGCTCCAATTCAAAATAATAAATCATCTTTAAAAAAAAATATTTAAATACATATGTTTTCTATCTGCATGTACCCAACATAATTCTAGTGAGATTTCATAGATCACATAACATTTATTCAAGACCAGTTGCTTTAGTTTCCTAACAGGCTCTGCTGAAACTACCAGTTCTGCTACATAATTATCAATAAAATATACAATGCAAAGGTGGCATAGTCTAAGATAGAGAAGTACTTAAAACTATTAGAAGAGACATCTTACAAGAAAAATAGATAGTGAAAACCATAAATTAAAAACAGGCACACAATACCTAGACCATCTAGCTTTATCCTCTATTAGTTTCCCTAGTTTGCCCCTTCGTTCTTCAACAAAACGACGGCAAATTTGTTCCCACGTTGGTCAAATATACTCGAACAAGTTCCCTCCTATATTGACAATGAAGACAACGAAACGGCCGGTCTGCTCTCTCACTGCAAATCACAATTAAGGTTAAAATTGGAATACAATTACCAAGTGATCAAACCAACTCAAAGCCACACATTAATCCACCCACAGTAGGCAAGAGTAAATTAGAAGTAAGAAAATCTTCCAAATGGTTAAAACAAATTTATTGCAAAATTTATATAAAATAATGATGTTTTTTGGTTCTGGGGATATAACATGACCTATCTCATGATCTCAATCAAACAACAGTCAACGAAAATATGTAGAGTATTTAACAAAGGCATTCATAGTAATATTAGCGTAGTCCCTTTTGTGACAGACTTAAGGATTAGAGCATCCAAGTAGCAATCAAAAGCAATTTTCATGTACTCTTCAGGTTTAAATATTTTTATATATAATAATTTTTTCAGCCAATCCTTTTTCTTCTCAACCTGTACATCTGAAAATATATTTCACCTATATATGCATACCATAAATCAATGTAACAAGATGGCAAACAAGCAACTATACAGTACCTTATAACTTGCACCTGAGCTTTAATTATCAAAGTATCGGCATCAATAAATCCTTCCGACACTTTTGATAGCTCCATAAAAAATTTCCATCCCAAGTCATGCTCCTTTTTCCAGAACCGGTGTAATGTATCTGCATTTATAAATAAAGTGTAAAGCTCGGTTGTGCTGGAGTAAAATGTTACTAAAAAATTAATAATGATAACAACAATAATATAATACCAATAATAATAAAAACATTTACCAGAATATTTGGACTTTGTAGGATCTTTATTCACCACAACAATAGTGAACTGTGCAAAATGACTCTACCCTGTCCACAACAAGAATATGTGAATGTAACAAACTCCAAATAAAACAATCAACTTGCAAGAAAAATCATTGTCTCGTCAAATGTCACCATACCAGGAAGAAGCTTGTCATGATTTGCAACACAAAGGAACAAAGAGAGGTGATTGCAGACATCACAGCCTTGAGGGTAAATCAAAATATACCTATCAGCCATAGTTAAATTCAATCAATTGTTAAGAGCAAATTTCAATTGAATTATTACTTGCTTGACACACACAATATATCACAGAAGAAAGAAAATCATGAGGCCTAGCAATAAATATTGGATTTCACATTTTCTTTTCTGTAACACAGCTAAGAAGACACCATATATAACAACGTAAGGTAAAAAAAACAAAAGGAGAAGCAAATAAATACCTGCGTAAAGTTCGCTTAGAAGAAGAGCAACGCAGAACCTAAGTAATATGGAAAACAACAATTGGTAAACAAGGAGTTTGTTGCTAATTAGCCAAAACATAGGGGGTATTTTTGCATTTCACTCAATAAAATATAACAATGTGTCACATCATACATACCTCTTGTAGATATCTAACAAAACAGCCTTAAGTGGATTCAATAATTCATCTTCTGGAATGGTGGGCTCGGCTTTGATTTTCGAAAGCAACCGAAAGAAATTTGTGTAGTCAACTTTATCAACGGCCATGTTTTTAAGAACTTCACTGATTAACTGCTTATTGTACTTTAGTAGAGCAACTTTTTTGGTCATTATGCCTTCATACTCATCCATAAACTTTGTTCCATATCTAACAAGTCAGAAAATTGTCAAATAAAATTAAACTCGTTTAATTCATAAAACAAAATAAGGTGTTAAGATAAAAAAAAAATACCTCTCCATGGCATAGTTTGCCTCTTTGTCGTTTATCAACTTGGTAGCTGAAAGAGTAGTGGCAAACTGTGCAATATTCCATAAGCCAACATCAGACTGATTTGCAAAACAGTACCTTCTTCTGGGTAGATCAGTAGTATTTGGAGTAAAACCTGGATCAAAAGCATCCAAGAAGCCAAACGGACCATAATCGATGGTAAGTCCCAAAACACTCATGTTATCAGTGTTCAGTACTCCGTTGGTGAAACCAACCCCCTGCCAGTGTGCAACTAAGAAAGCCGCACGCTCAGCAACTTCCACCGCCCAAGCTAATAGTCATTATTAAAGAAAGGAAAATGAATCAAAAGTCGAGTCGTATTCATGAATATATGAAGTACATGTCGATTTTCTAAGGATAAATTTCAATGATGCATAACACGAGCTTAATCAATTCATTCAATCAATTATTTACCTACATATTTATTTGAAGTTAAATCCACAACTGAATCATCTCCTTCACCAGTGCTGAAAGATAAACTGTCGCTTACACTGATGTTTTCTAAATGGGGAAAATGATGCCTGATGGCATAGTCAGGCAAAGTGCGGACGAGGGCAAGATCGTCTTTCCCTCTTCAAGCATGTATTTGGTATGAACCAAAGCGAAGAAAAGATTGAGCAACTCTGCACACAATTGCACCAGGCTCGTCCTTTAGATTGCCACTGCATGCAATGAACTCATCATAATTGTCAGTAGATTCTTAATACAAACACAAAGACTCAATATTTGGTAGCAGAAGGTCTATATAAACAAGACTCCTAATGCTGAATTCATTATTTATTTACATTGTTTCTGTCATTACTTCTTGCGAGCTGACAGTGCTGCGGAAATCCCACCAGCCAAAAGCCAGACTGCGGTTGCAGCAATACCAATACCAATACCAATTACTCCCATCTGTGTCAAGAAAAACAATGATAAAATTCTTTTAACATGCCTTGCAGCAGACATTGGCGCCGTAGACCATTTTTGGTGTGCCTACTCGTGTTTCTTCTTAGTTACCAAGAAATAGAAGTGCAACCATTCTCTCAAAAAGAGATAGAAAAAATGGTGTTCAATCTAGAGAAGATACAGAAATTAATCCTTAAGGTCTTTCAGCAGAGCAATTTGAGATATACAAGTAATAAGTTGGATTCAGGTTACCTTTTGTGATTTTATCTTCAATTGCTTTTTTTAGGGTCAAGGCCTGCCTCCAGTCAGGTGCAATCTACCATTTAACATCAGAATTTAAATTGCAACTTCACCAAATTAAATAAGGTTTGAGTTGACTATCTTCACCTCAAACAAAACAGAAGATGGTATCTGAAAATTCATAGTCTTTTCGACATTTACAAAAAAGAAAATATAAAACCTCCAAGCAACGGTCGATAAGCTCCCTGCTTCTGGAGTAGTCCCCACTTCTGAAGTATCCTATAGCCAGAAGGTAAAGCTTTTCCCTAACCTGCAGTGGACATCTAGAGCCAGCCAAAGAAGCTGCAACATGAGTTTTTGAAGTCAAAATCACAAAATGGATAAAAGGAGCAAAAAAGAGAGCAACTGCACGAAATGCCAACAGATAATGCATTTATAACTTACTCCAAACGAAGTATACTTTCATAAAAAAAAAAATTCAGATAGTGAGGAGAGAGATAGAGAGAGTCACTCGATTTCTTACCTTCGAGCATAGCAATTCCACGCTGTACATCATGTGCCCTTCTTGAGTGAACAAGGGCCCAAGATAAGCGCATGATACATTCACTTTTTAGTTCATCAGAGGAACCTTTTGCAGCTTCAGGAACCTCACGCTCACAACCCTGTAGATGCACAAACCAATGCCCAAACACACACACAAACAATCATGTCTGCACGCAAGCTAGAATCAGCACATCAATAAGGGCATAACATAGGAACTCCCTAAACACTGGGACCAATTATATGCATGATCCAGAATCAGAGACACAAGCCATCACATTTTGGCCATGGCTTCCAAGTTCCAACTATTGGATATCAATATTACTGTTTGAGTTTTAATTCAAATTACAAAAACAAAGAAACCAGGCTCAAATACTCACATACCATAAGAAATTCAACACCAAATAATCTAACGTTATAACATGTAAAACAATGATATAGGTCACAAAGAAATCAAGATAACTGCACACATTCTGAACTTCAATTGAGTCCCCCATTTCATACTTTTCTAAACGTTCAAAATGAGAACAAACTCTACCATCATACAACGATCAAGTGACCAGAAAAAAAAAACGAACTCTCAGATCACACGATGAACCAATGACCAGAATAAAAGCTGCAATAAATAATCATTACAAAACCTCTGTTTCCCTAGGTGAATTCTACAAATCATTTACAGACACACGTGGTTAGAAAAGGCCATTCCAGTAAAAGAGCATTAACAGCGTCACTATAAGAAAACATATTGTTTTACAATAAGAAAACAGCAGCACATTTTCTTAGTCAAACGTGTTCTTCTGATAATAGTGGTTTTCAGGATTAAATATTAAAGCTCAGTATATTACCTGCTCTGAGCTTCTTGAAGCAGTAACTGAGCTTGAAAAGGCAAGTAACGAATTAGAGATGTTCTCTGCTGATGGACAATCAGCTGGATTCTTTTCCGTACAATGGTGGTATAGTTCAGAAATAAATTTAAGGGTTTCCGATTCAGTTTCAAGATCCTTGTCTTCAGATTGAGCCAATGCCTCCAGTTCCTCTGTGAGTCTAGGTCGTTCTCCCATCTGCATAATAGGTTAACCAATGTTATGGTTGTTTCAAGACCACAATTCGAAACATCTCAGATATTACCAACGTCATAATTTTTAGTTAGGGTATTGCAGATGTATTCTACTCAATAACATACTGAAATGGGGAAATTCTAGCACAAACCAAATTAATCTCATATTTTTTACACTTTCCTTTTGATTAAAATTTCTCATTGAGCGACCAATCACAAGACATGTGTAACTACATTTGCTTTATGATTGGATGGGTGCAGCCAAGCCAGATTTGGGCTGGAATTTTCCCTCAAAAGATTTGCAATTGTCCAATAAGTAAAAGGATCCCCCTCTTCTTGTGCAAAGTATACTCTTATCTATTCAAGAACACAAGGAAACACGACAAGACTGAAATTGTCCTAGAAGCAAAAAAATTGGAGTCCAGTTCTTGTTCAAATTATTACTCGTATCTATAATATTCACACTGAAATGTGCAAAAACCCAAAGACTTGTTTGTTGCAATTGTACTACAAGCAAACAAGGGTTCCGTTACGGTGCAACGTATACTCTTATCATATATTAATATCAAAACGGAAGGAAATTAACTTCTGCATAGTCGTTACCAGTGAGAGTTTCGACATATACAGAAGTACAATATAAACTCCATTAACATTTTAAAGACAATGAGATTCAGTTGTGAATAGGTCATTCTTAACAGCATATCTTTTACACATCAATTTTCAATAGAAAAATACCTGAAGAAACTTCTGAGTGTCGGAATCTGGCAATCCAGAATATGGGACTTGTAAAGTCAACAATTCCAGAAGCAGGCATCCAAATGACCAAATATCCACTTCCTGTGAAAACATGGAAAAGGATAAAACTAAGTAATGAAACAACAAATTCACATTACAAAATTGAGAGCCACATGTAGAACAAAGTATGTCATCATGCTGATCCAATAATACCAGGTGTTATATCACCTAAGCAGCTAAAATTTGTGTACGCACGTGACATCTAGCAAAGTGAAAAAGAAATGAAAGCCGCTTTTGCATGAACCTAAATAGCATATAAACTGGGATACTAATTATAAGAAACAAGTCGGAACTATTTAGCAAAAACTTATCTTCACACGTTCAAATGATCATATGGATTACAATTTACATCAAGTAAACCACTAAAACGACATATGAAGAAACTTACCAGCCCATTCAAATTTCTCTCATGCATTGCACGAAACACCTCAGGAGCCATCCATCTAGGAGTCCCAACACAAATATCAGGGGGAGGTACTCCAACATGCGCAATGCAACATTTATGCAAGTAAGAATGAAGAGGGATTGCCCTATCAAAATCACAGATCTTCACAATAGGTGTACCATCTTGTTTCTTCTTGTCAAGATCAATCAGTATGTTCTCACTTTTTATGTCGCGATGTATAATGTGTTTGGAATGTAGTTCAGTCAATGCAAATGCGACATCTCTGGCAATAGATAATGCCAAGTCTAGAGAAACATGCTTCTCACCAGCTCCGGATAGTTTCTCCACATAGCTCTGTCATGAGATAATGACTGGATATTAGGCACAAAACTTAATGAAGCAGTCATGTAAGGACAGAAACAAAAGATGACAGTGAACATAAAACTTTAACCTTTAAGGAACCTCCATTTATGTACTCCATCAATATTGCAGACTGTAAAGTACGACCTTCAGCATTTCCATCTTCTGTCAAAGACCACTTGGACGATATCTGATGACCATAAAAGTCTACAATGCAGGAATGCTTCAAAACACTTAACATTCTAACTTCCCCTAAACAACAGTACTCAAAGTTCCTGACTTCATCAGCAGAAGCCCCATTTACTTCAAGTGTCTGCACCTGTAGATTGGATAAACTAAATATGCTTCGTACTGAAATTTCATTTTTTAAAGGAAGTTGGTCAAACTCAAAAGACAATATTACAAGATAATTTAATTTTAAGAGATATAATAACAGAATACTGACGAGGCCCTCGAAGTAAATTCTATGATTTGTTAATACAGGGGCTAACAAACATACCTTCACTGCAGCATACGAAATTTCATTTTTTAAAGAAAGTTGGTCAAACTCAAAAAGAAACAATATTAATAGATAATTTAATTTTAAGAGATATAACAACAGAATACTGAAGAGCCTGAAGTAAATTCTATGATTTGTTAATACAGGGGGCTAACAAACATACCTTCACTGCAGCATCCAGTGATCCCAACATTCACAGCGCATCAGCGAGGTGGATGCCAGTTTTTCCAATTAGGCTAGCAGCATCATGATCAGCCACTATTGGAGCAGTCATCCGGGCTTAAGGGGGATATTACCTAAAATACATCTGAAATATTAGAAACAGTGGCAAGCATAACAAATAGTAAAGTTAACTGCAGAAAGACCTGCTATTTTCCACATGAATGAAACAAGTTTACACAGCTAAAGCTTGACGAATCCTGAAACAATTATTTCAGTACACTAATATTACAAACATTTAAAAGAAAATTTCCAGTTAACTAATTATACAATCAGATAATATATGATATTTGTCTTCAATCGACCATTGCATCTAAAACCAAGCTATCCATGATGGATATTCATATCACTAATTAAAGGGTAAATCACATTCTCTAACCCTGAGGTGTGTCCGTATTTCAAAGACATAATTTCAAGTAGATAACTCTACCTCGATTCCACAAGAATTTGGTGGTTTCGAGTGTGGACACGCAGGCGAGGTAGGAGCTTCGACTCCGCCATGACTCTTCACTCTTCAGGGGACAGAGGTGAAGGGTAATCTGTTCATAGGGTTTTGTTTTGGGCGGTGGACAAATTATGAGGCAAAGCTCTTTCTCTAGTGTGAATGGACACAATTGTTGTGCCAATTGAGAAGAAAAGATATTCAAGAAAGGGAAAAGATAAGATTGAAACATTAGATATTGAATATGCAGGCTTTGGGAAGCTGAATTGAGTCTGCATACTCTGCATATCGTGGGGAAGACATAAACATGTGAGGTAGGACCCAAAAATAGCAGAGAAATGTTTCTTAAAACAAACGACGACGTTTTGAGATAGGGGAAAAGAAAAATCGGCATTATATAGTCAAAACGACGTCGTTTTGAGACTGGGGGATCAGAATAAAAAGAAAAGGAAAAAGGGGACTTGTTGGTTGAAAATACACTGTAGAGCGAAGAGTTACGCCTCTTTATATGTCTTAATATATATATATATTATA
>JAYDYQ010002084.1:0-70861 GCA_034814905.1 Penstemon davidsonii
ATATATATATATAGTATTAACAAAATATAAAATATATGATCTTCACGTAATTTGTCATTAAATCAGTACAAAGTTTCTGATGGACTATCTCAATTACTCTATACATGCAGGCAGGGGCGGACCTAGACGACTTTTGTTGGGGGGGGGGGGGGGGCGAAGATTTTTTTGGTAACAAAACCTGGATACTTTCTCGATGTTTTGATAAAATGACAAAAAATTAACTTAAGTTTAAGTAATACTATAATTTTATTGAAAAAGTGAAAAAAAATATACTATCAATATTTAAAGAATACGGATTTTTAAACACTCAAAACAATTATTAATTACTGAAACTTAAATAAATGTTGTTTATCCAAGACATTTAAATGTCGAATCCGCAACTAATATGCATAATATATGGTTAAAATCATATTTCAATTTATGTAATTATAGTACAATTATGATCTTATGATTCTATAAAATTATATCTAGTATGGATTTAGTATCTTGAAACTTGCATAAAGACAAAATTAATGAAAAACATCAATTAATGAACACTTTAAAATGGAAAAGCTAAACGAAGAAGTAAATATATCAATACATGAATTTATGTTAATCAAATTTTCTAGAAACAAAAAACATCATATCTACCACTTGGCCAAAATGGAGAAAAAAATTAATCAGTAGAGAAAAAGATATTTACCACTTGACCAAAATGGAGAAAGTTATTCACTAGTCAAAAAAAGTAAATTAATTCTCCACAAAGAGGAAAAATCAAAGCAAAATGGAGAAAGTTATTCACTAGCCAAAAAAAGTAAATTAATTCTCCACAAAGAGGAAAAAATCAAAGCTTAGTTGCAAGGAATAGTCGAACTTCAGACCTCCTACTCCTACAACTATTATCTGACCACTGCACTAAACATTATTTCTTGATAAAATATCCATATACAAAATACAAATAACAATTTTTTCTGGGGGGACCATGGCCCCCCCAGTCCTGCTTGAGGTCCGCCCCTGCATGCAGGTCTATTGTACTTTCTACTAACACAAAAAAAAAAAGAAAAATAAAAAGGGTATGTTAGTTAACAATTATTGTGAACCTATTTAACTACTTTCTACTAACAAATTAAAGGCGTGTTTGTAAAATCTTTTGTAAACAACTTATGAATTTTTCTTACCTTGAACGCAATGATTTAGTGTTTGAGAACTTAGCTTCAACTTAAGTAAATCACCCATAGCTAACAATTATTGTGAACCTATTTAACTACTTTCGGCGGACAAATTAAGGGTGTGTTTGCAAAATCTTTTGCAAACATCTTATGAATTTTTCTTACATCGAACACAACAATTTGGTATTTGAGAAATTAGCTTCAACTTCCGCTTCTCTCAAAATAAGTTATTTTAAGCTCATAAGCTATAAGCTTCTCTTGACGTACTTTTAATTATACCGAACTTAACTAACAACTGCAACTTCAACACCATAAATAAAAATTAAATGCCATGAAAATAAATTTCAGAAAATTAAATAAACTTAAACCTAAATTATAGGTCATAATGTAGTATAAAATCTTCATGAATATTAACAATATTTTTTGAAAAATGCAAATCTAAAAACCAAATTATAATAACTAAATCAAATATCACCACATGATATAATCATGACTACCAAAAATATATAGAAAAACAAATGTAGGATCGATGTAAATATTACATACACAACTATGTCTTAAAATTCAAAATCCAAACTTCATTAAAGTAAATTCATTTGCAAGAGCTGGAGCAACTAATTAACATCAAATGGATTCTCTTTTTGGCTCCCAATCATGTTGCAATTATCCACTGTGTTGGTGTTTTATCCAATCGGATCCGAACTATTCGACCCGACGAGTAAACAAGATCGAACTAATTAATTCGACCCAATTGCGGAATTTGGTAGGTTTTATGTTCATAGTATATTTCGAAAATAACTAACATAAAAATGAGGATTCCATAAACGATAATTATTTTAAATATGCAAAAGAAAGAAAAAGAAAACTTACAAAAAGCTTCATGTCCTTCGATCTTTTGGTTGAACTTTTGCCTTCAAGCTTTTCTTGAGTTTGATGAACAAACGACTTTGATCTTTTTCACCATTGATATCAACCACGTTCTCCTTCTACTAGGTGTGTGGGCACCAACTTAAAAAAATCGAATTTTTCTTTCACGTTTTAGAAAATTAAAATTTCAAGATGAAATTTCTTCTCGGTTTCTTGAACAAGGGGTGGCTTTTGTATGTTTAGGGTTGAAGAATTTTTCCTTTTGAGTGTAATCTTAATGATTTCATAAATCTCAATAATGTCTCATCTAAGATTTATATCTTATATGTATATATAGATAGTTATGGAAAGAGTTAAACTCCTCCCATGACTCATTCAAAGATTCCTACTAGGAAAATAACTCTTCTCTCTCTTACCTTATTAAGAGAGTTATTAATTAAATACAACTCTTGTAAGTAATTAAAACATACATAAACATATTTATATATATAATTTCAAAAATTACATATATAAATATATAATTTTTCCTTTTATTTATTATATAAATATATCATATATATTTACTTAGTAAATATTGAATTTCTACAATTACAAATTTCATAAATGCCAACTTTTCCTTTTTCTTGAATCTAGTATTCAATTTCCATTGGATTCAATTCTATAATTAATCATGATATCTTCTAATTAACTAATTATAAATTAATTAATTAAATATCATCTAATTAATTCGGAGTATCTATAATAGGAAACTATTTCCAAAATTCAACATGAAAGAATTCGTTCTAATTTCTTGAGTTCAAATGTAGATTATCAGGAGCCGTGGTTGAGGACCTATGGACATGTAACTTCAAGTTCCAATAAATCGAATAATTTATCAAAATCTTTAATATAATTAATTCGATCCATTAATTCCAAGTGACTCCACTAAAGACATGGAATTGTACTCTTGTCGGTGCAATATATTTTACTCGAAAGATCAAGAGAGTCCATTGATATAATCACTACATGCAATTTGTTCCTCCAATAATTGATTCGTAACTAGATCTAGGCGTATTACCATTTTGCCCCTCCAATTACTTCTTTATCCTTAAGTTCCATTAGTTCACTAGTAAACAGTTTGATTTATGAACTTATTCATAAATCAGAGCGCTCTACTGTTCAGATCCAGAACTAACACTTAAGGGAATCAATATTCCAGCTTATCGCAAGAAGGTTGGATTCCATATCTGTAGAATACATTCCCAGTCATATATCTCAACGGATATTCAAGACATAAGTTTTAGGCTCGACATGGTTACGGGCCATTACCTATGAGTCAAAAGAACTCCTTAACATAAACATGAGTTTATGCCTACTCAGGATTTAGATCAATTCACATATGATCATCGGTTGACATGTTCTAGAACATTAATATCAACGGTATCTTATTTATGATTCTAGATCATGTTTTCGTCTGATTGGGATGTGATGGTTCATAGATGGAAGACCGACCCTAAATTTAAAGCTAGTAGTCAACAAAACAATCAAAATCGGGCATCAGATTGTGATGGTATGAGCTTCCCACTTTATGTTGGTGGGAGTAAGTCAGAATTATGTCACTCGGATGATATTGTAAGTTCTTCACATATTTTATATTTTTTCTTTTTCATATGTATGTTTTATAATTATTGTTTTTTCATAGACAAAAAAAACTGGAACCAAACCATCCCAAGCAGATGTATTTATGATTACTCATTCAAAAGTAGTTGATGGTCAACGTGAATGGGTCGACGAACGTTCTGAGTTTGCACACGTAAGTTACTTTATACTATTGTAAATCTTTTAATGTGCCGTGACATTTAGTTATCTATATTAATTATTAAACTTGTCTTGTAGGAAAATTTTGTGGATGTCATTTCGAGTCAAGATTCCACAGAAGTTGGTGTTGTGGATCCACAGACTGAGTTGGAGGTAATGAATATTACTTATAGTTTTATTATTTTATCTAGATTACGTAATTATTATTTATAGTTAAATAGTAATCAATTGTTATATTGTTTCTTATGTAGACGTGGATAGATGTCGTTGGGCCAACCAAACAAGAAGGGGAGGTGTTATGGTTTGGCTGCTGAGGCCAAGTTTGTTAAAGCTGGTTCATCAAGAGGATTCTCACAAAATCAACAACCCCCCGAGGAGGTAATCAATGAGATTTCCACTCTAAAATCAAAGTGTCAAACTTATGAGGAGAAAATAGAAAAATTACAAGAAGCCTCAGCGATGCGGGACACCCTGTAAAAAAAATTGACTTCCCTTAAGATGCAAAAAAAGAAGACAAGAAGAAACTCACACATGTCACTCTCTTCACTAATATAAATCAAGTCAATAGGCTTTAAAATGAATTTAAACAAAGTTGGCTATGATAACCTTACTGTTCTATATTGATTAGTTTAACTATTCTATATTCATCGCTGCTTAAGATATATAATAAAAAATGTTGGTCCTAAGTTGTCAGATGAGGTCTAGAGGGGGGGGGGGGGGGGGGGAAATAGACCTCTTAAAATATTACCTTTAAAATTCTCTAACTTCTTGTCAGCAGACTAAGTTGATCAAGATTCGTAAGTATACTAAGCTGATCTTGCACAAAGCTTTGAACAACAGAGTTGACCACTCTTCTGATTTTACTTAGTTGATTTTGAGAAAATCAGAGTTTTAAAATAACTTACGTGCAGCGGATTTGTCAAGTGTTTTTCACAAGTAGTTTTCTTGACTTTCAAAATGTTTTATCCCCAGTTTTTGCAAACTCCTTTTAAAATCTTTTCAACAGTTAACTTAAGTGTTTAGTATGCTTTTCGAAAATATGCAAGAAGATAATGCAAGTATAAACACCAGAATTTTTATAGTGGTTATATGGATAAAAATCCTTTAGTCCACTCTTCCAAAGTCACTTAGATCTTGGGTTATACTATAATCACACAGATTACAATATACTCTGCTTGCACCAAACAACAAATGAACTGGCCACAAGTTCGTTACAGGAAATCACTTAGAAGTCCTATACTACAAAGCTTTATCACTCACACAGATGGATGCCAACTTCTCACAACACGTTTCTAACAAAATCACTCAGATTTATATTTATATTCTTTTATCTCTCAGTTCTGCTTTAGTCAACAGATGACTAAGCTGATGAGTGTTATGTTCTTGAGTTTGAGACTTAGAAGAATTCTGCTTCGAAATTTGCTCTCAGTTGTGTTGCTCCTTCTTCTATAACTCTTGAACTTGAACTATTTATACTTGAGGTTTGAAAATCTGCCCGTTGAGAGATCGACAGGTGTCCAAATCCTCGAGTACTGGTCCTTGTTTCAGAAACGGCTACCTGCGACTGAACACTGTACACTCTACTGTACTTTCTGTCAGGTCGCAATAAATGCACTGATAGGAATAGTGTCCGGCAAGCCAACTGTATGGTTGTCATTTATTGTAATAAATAAAGGAACTATTCGATTTAGATTAATACATGCATTTTATTATATGGTCAACTTTAAATTATTTAATAATTATCTACGCATAAGGATATAAGTCCTTAGATCACAGGGCTATGAGACAACCCGTGGACTGATCTCCAAGGCCGTGATCTAGAACATATTCAAGAGTCGTAGAATCCAATCGAGATAGGACATCGTTGGATTCGGTTAGACTCTCACTAATGTGTATACTCCGATGAACTGGAGAACGCTGGGGTTCACGAGCGTGACTGGGATAGTCGATACACATAAGTGGGTGACTTGCTGGGATGGCAAGTGCACTGAATACCCCAATTAGGAAATAACTCAACATGGAAGCGGTAGTCGCATATCGGAGTTGAAGTTATTCCAATTTACAATAGTATACGAGGAATGATCCCTAAATACTTGAGGTGATAGGGTTTATCTGGTACGAGAACGTCTATACTTAGATGTGAGTTCCGACCGACTGGAGATTACCAGAAAGTCTCTGTGGATTCACGTTGGGTATAGAGGGACTCGTATGCAGGTTCATATCATCAACAAAGGATCCATTGACCCGACTTGATAGGTTGGGAAATTCTCCTATGGATATCTGTGAGAAATTAATTCTGGTAAAATCCTTGGCCAAGGTATCTGACGGCTTTATGAAAGTAGCTCATAAAGATTAAGTCAAAGAGAATTATTTGGAGATCAGAATGCATAAAGTCAAAAACGAATTAAAAGGGAACCGATGAAAAATCCATGCCCTTAAGTATTGACTGGGAGATCGATCGATGGAGAGATTATAGCGTATATGGAAATTGTAAATGATTAAAAGGTTCACTGAATTAATTCACCAGTGATTGGGCTCCATGGGCTTGTGGCCAGACATCGACCGTGGAGTGTGGGAGAATTCCCAAATTGGCAGGGGTGCTAATTTTGGAATGATCAAGTCGACAGAGTGTTCGATTGATTTAGAGTATTTAATACTCGAGTAATTAAATAAATATTTAATTATAAACCACGACCAATTATGTGGTGAACCTACGGGGGCATAAACAATACACATAAAGCGAAAGCGAGGAAATGGAGAACAACTGAGTCAACTAGATCGACTGGGTCGATTGAGTTGACTGGGTCGACTGGGTCGACCCAATTGGAGCAAAGAAAATCCGATTGGAATTGGATCAAGACTGTAAATTAAATTGGAATTTAATTTGTGAGTTAATTAATTAAATTGGATTTAATTAATCATGAGAATATTTAATTAAATAGACTTATAGTCTAATTTAATTAAATGAGAAAGAAATAAATTAATTGGGCTATTTAATTGTGAAATTAAATAAAGACCCAATTAATTAAATCAAGTATGGGCCATGAATTAATTAGAAGACTTAGTCTTCCAATTAAAAGGGCCATGACCCATGTAGGAGAGTTAGAATACTTGGGAGTCGTAATCCTAGGAGGATTAGGATTATGAGATTCCTATAAATAGGAGACTTGATGTCATATCTCATATACACAATTCAAGAGCCAAAATACTAAGTCAAGAAAAACTCTCTCCCTCTCTCTCTCACCCAAATCGGCCGAACACTTCTTCCACTTGAAAGAAATTTCCGTTCTTCGATTCTTGCTCCTAAATTGTTCTCTAGTTTAGATCTTAATATATCTTATGTTCTAGCCGATTAGGATATATTAATTTTCGTGATATTGTGGTGTATCAACCCGTAGAGGCGCAACACGTTGGGCGCTACTAGGAGCTTGGGATGGAGCCAGTCGAGGGAGAATCACAACAACTTTTCTGACAGTTTGGATTTGCAAGGAGACATGTATAATTTAGATCTGAATTATTCCAGTCGTTTTTATTATTCATATATATACAACCAGTTTAATATCCTGGCAAGATTCCGTAAGAGGTCCTAAAATTTTAATTTCCGCTGCGTTTAAGGGCTGTTTATCTTACCGAATCCCAACATGCACTCTGCTGATACGAGGTTTCTCTTCAATCATTTGTCTTTAATACCCGTTCCTTTCAGCATTTATTACTTCAGGTGCATTTATTACCGTTGCAATAACTTCTGATCGAATCTACTCGTCTGATGAACACTCGTCTGATCCCAAACAGAACTCATCTGATTTGAGTCTGCTAAAAATCCACCAGTCTGATTCCATTCTTCAGCAACAAATCAGTAGTCTTCTGGACCATAAGATTTGACCCTTCTGATTTGGATTCTTCCTTGGTCAAAAATCTTTTAAGGGATTGACTAAGTTTCCATTACTTAGCTGATGACTTTTGGAAATCATCAAAACCTCCCTTCACTTTTAAGTCTTTATCTTCATCTTCATCCAACAGTTTCCCCCTTTTTGATGATGACAAAACTTCAGCTAAGTACCTGTACCTAAAACTAAAGTTAAGTCCTCAAAGATTTCTGAGATAGAAATAATGTGTTGGATAAAACTTGACTTTTATAGATATTCGAAGATTGTTACAGAGTACAAGTTTTGAATAGATGAGATACAATGAAGTAAACTGATTACATTGATTTCAGATAAGTAAACCTAGCCTAGAAAATCTAGTCTAGTCATCAACTTCTTCATCTTCTTCTTCCTCTTCCTCTTCCTCTTCTTCAACTTCATCTTCTTCTTCTTCTTCTGCACTGGAAAATAAATCAGCAAAAGTCAGATTTCTATTTGCAGCTTCGACTCTTCTTCTGATTTCTTGAATCCTGCTGGTTTTCCTGAATAGATCAAGTTGTTCTTCAGCAGTGTTCTTAGAAGAACTATTTCTTTGTCAGTCTTAGCTACATCCTTGGGCTTTTCTTCTACAGCTTCTTCATCATCAGCTTTCTCTTCAAGTACTTCATCTTCAACAGGCTTTTCAGCAGCAGTTCTTTGCTCTGGTACTTGAACAGATGCAGTGGCAACACTCTTTTTAGCTGACTCCTCTTCCCCCTTTTTGTCAGCATCATCAGGGTTGAATTGATCAAGAGAGACGTTGACAGCAGCACACAACTTTCTGATGTTCTGATCCACAACTCGGAGTTGATTAGAGTGAAGTTGTTGAGTAGCTTTCATTTCTCCAGCTTGGTCATTTAGATAATCAACATTCAACTGAAGTGTTGACATTTCATTTTGCGCTTTGTTGGTGACGGTTGTGAATTCTTGCATTAAGGCTATATTCTTCTCAATCTCAACTTCACCAACCTCTTTTATGACCTTTGCAATTCCTGCAATATCAGACGCATGTCTTTGAAGAGCAGTGTGCAGGTGACTTACATCAGCCTTCACGTCTTCAATATTTCTGTTCAAGCTTAGGATACTCTGAGTCAGTGCCAAGGAATTGTCTGGTGGCAGAGGGAAATTCTCTATGGCATTCTGCACAATTTTTGCAGTAGCCTCCTGTACTTGCTTTAACATCATTTTGTTCCTCTCTTCCATTTCCTTCATGGCATTGTCAATCAGCAGCTGCATTGACTCCATCAGTGATGAATGAAAGTCAGCAGTAGGAATGGAGGTTGATGCTTCAACATGTTCTTCCTGGTTAACATGAGCTTCATGAAGAACTTGAGCTTCTTCAGCTTTCCACTTAAGAGCTAAATAAATCTCTTCTTTAACAGCAGCAGGCAGTGACTTGGATATATCCAGGTTGATCTCCACAGCATGCTGATCTTTCTTTGGTTCTTCATCAGCTGGCTCATCAGCTATGTGAATGACATCAGCACCATCAGTAGACACAATAGTCTTCTGATGAATCAAGTCAGCTGGAACAAATGGCGATGTAGACTGTTGGACACTCAACTGTTCTTGAAATGTACTGATCTCTGAGCCAAAGGCAATTTGCTGTAAGCTTGGCAGACTAGGCATATCACTAGTTGTTCCTGGTTCATATCGTGATCTTTGCACCCATTTCTCCAAGGTTGTGTAAATAGCAATCTTAACTGCTCTATCAACTAGGTCATCAGTAGGACCTGGCTTATTTGGTAAGGAGTCCTTGATAGCAGTTGCCTCTTGTTTTACAATGGCATTAGTAAAACCCTGTAATCTGTCACGAACAAAATCTGAATCCAAAGCTTTTGCAACTGAAGTAGTCTGCAGCTAACTTAGAACCCAACGTCCTTCATCAGCAAACTCCCTCCATGCTTGGATTTCAGCTTCAAATTTGTTCAACCTGTATTCTCTCCATCTGTTGTATCTTGTCTTCTCTGGGAGGAAAACAGTTCTCGTTTGAAGCAGCTGATTTAGCCTCTCAAGCTCAGCTTCAAATTTTTCAAAGGCAGCAGAGTCACCTTTGACAATGTCAAGTGCTCTTCTGACTTCAAACTTCCTTCTTTTGATTGGTTTGGCTCTTGGTAGCACAAATTGCCCTTCCTTGGGTTTTCCGATCACAATGCCTCCTGACCTTTTGGGTCCATAGGCATCTTTCTTGCTCTCTTCCAAAGCCTTAGCCAAATCTTCTGCCTCTTTGGCAGCAATCTCTGCATCAGTCAACTGTTTTGATTGAGCATCAACTTTGCTCAGCTCAATAACCTTTTGGATTTCAGCTTCATCTCTCTTTCTTTGTTCAGCCTCTTCTCTCTTCTTCTTGTGATAAGCAGAGACTTTAGCTTTTCCAGTTCTTCTCTTTCTTTGAGCTCTGGATTCAGTGACTGGTGCAGCAGCAGTTGGTTCAGGGGCAGCAGTTGCAATTGGTGCAACAACAATTGGTTCAAGGATCTGCACTTCAGGATCCTTTTGAGGTTGGTTAACCTCAGTTGTTGGGGCAGAAGTAGTCTGTCCAGCCTGTTCAGCAGCTGACTCTTGAACATTAGACTTCTTCTCAGTTCCAACAGGCCTCTCTGCTATTGGAGGACTTTCCCTTACTAACTCAGAGAGCTTAGTGGGAGATTGGATGAAAGTCATCCTTTTTCTGACAGTGACTTTAGTGTGAGACACTTTGGAGGTTGCACTGTCCTTTAATGCGCTCCTTGTTCTGTCAACAATAGTCTCCAATGGTTTTTCAGCAGAAATGGTTCTGGAAGGAGAACCATAAGCCATGTCTTCAATTTCCTTTACTGTCTGATCTAAGATAGCATCAACAACATTCTTCTCGGCAGGCGATTCTGTTCTGGCTTGAACAGCTGGCTTAGCTGTTTGAACAGAAGCCTTAGGGGCAGTCACTTTGCTTCTCTTTGCCTTAGCAACAGCCTTCCTCTTTGGTTGCTCCTTCTTTTTCTCTGGAGTGACTTCAGTAGTCCTTGAGCGAACAGCCTCGTAGATTTTCAACTCCTTAGCATTATTTATGACCTTTCCATGGGTCATAGAGCAGCCAAGACTGGCAAACAGATGACTGAGAAAGATTCTGTGGTTGGTGTTGGGATACCTCGGTTGTCAGAACAACGAAAGTGCGGAATTTAAAATTTTTCCGAGGCACCCATCAGTCCCAAGAAATCGATCTCCATATTATTCATGTGAAAAGGTTGAATCAAACAACAATAGAAACAAAAGAGGGGGTAATATATGATTTACCTCACCACAGGTTCGGTGGTGGTAACCTCCGGCTTTCTTGTCTGATTCACGATGTAGTGATCCAATTGTCTCACCTCCAGAATGTATCTACACCAGATGGATTGTAGCAACGTCTCCAAGTCACAGGCTACGAATTAGATCTTGGAGATTTGTCAGTTGAAGGAAGAGTTAGAACTGGATCCAGCTCTTGAACCAGATCCAGATGAAGAAGAGAACAGGAAGAGGGCGGCGGCGGCACAGGGTTTCTGTGTCTAGGGTGGGGCGATTTTCAGCTCTCAATTCTCTTGTGTTTATTTTCTCTTGCTTGCTTAGTTGATTAGTTGTTATGGAAGATATGTGATGAGTTATATTTATAAGAGAAGAGTTGTTGGTCCCAAGTGGTCAGATGAGGTCTAGAGGGGGGGGGGGTGTGTGAATAGACCTTTTCAAAATTTATCTTGAAAAATTTTCTAACTTTTCTGTCAGCAGACTAAGATGATCAGTAATCGTAAGTTGACTATGCTGATCTTGCACAAAGCTTTGAACAGCAGAGTTGACCACTCTTCTGATTTCACTCAGCTGATTTTATCAAAATCAGAGTTTAAAAATAATTAACTTGCAGCGGATATTTCTAGTGTTTTTCCCAAGTAGTTTTCTTAACTTAGAAAAGTTTTATCCCCAGTTTTATAAACTCCTTTTAAAAACCTTTTCAACAGTTAACTTTTTGTGTTAAAGTATGTTCTTTAAAATATGCAGAAAATAATGCAAGTATAACACAAAGGATTTTTATAGTGGTTATATGGATAGAAATCCTTTAGTCCACTCTTCCAAGTCACTTAAATCTTGGGTTATACTATAGTCACACAGATTACAGTATACTCTGCTTGCGCCAAACAACAAATGAACTGGCCACAAGTTCTTTACAGGAAATCACAAAGAAGTCCTATACTACAAAGCTTTATCACTTACAAAGATGGATAGCAGCTTCTCACAACACTATTCTAACAAAATCACTCAGATTTATAAGTAGTTTCTGTTTTCTCTCTATTCTACTTCGTCAACAAATGACTCGACTGATGAGTGTTCTGTTCTTGAGTTTGAAACTTAGAAGAATTCTGCTTCAGATTTTTGCCCTCAAAATGTGTTGTGTGTTCTTCTTCAACTCACGAACTGAACTATTTATACTTGAGATTTGAAAATCTGCCCGTTGAGAGATCGACAGGTGTCCAAATCCTCGAGTACTGGTCATTCTGCAGAAACGGCTACCTGCGACTGAACACTGTACACTCTGTTGTACCTTCTGTCAGTTCGCATTAAATGCACCAAGCTGATACGAGGTTTCTCTTCAATCATTTGTCATATATACCCTTCATCTTCAGCATTTATTACTCCAAGTGCATTTATTACCGTTGCAATAACTTCTGATCCACTTCCACTCTGCTGATCGAAATCACTTGTCTGATGTATACTCGGCTGATCCCAAACTTGAACTAATCTGATTTGAGTCGGCTGATAGTCCACCAGTCTGATTCCTTCTTCAGCAACAGATCAGTAGTCTTCTGGACCATATTTGACTAGTCAGGAATAATTCTTCCTTGGTCAAATATCTTCTAAGGTTTATACTAAGTTTCCATACTTAGCTGATGACTTTGGAAATCATCAAAACCTCCCTTCACTTCAAGGTCTTCATCTTCATCCAACAATTTCCCCCTTTTTGATGATGACAAAACTTCAGCTAAGTACCTGTACCTAAAACTAAAGTTGAGTCCTCAAAAATTTCTATGATAGAAATTATATGTTGGAAGCTTGAACTTTTATATATGATTTTGAAATTACAGTACAAGTTACAAGCAAAAGAACTTAAGTGAAAAATTACAAATGAAGTAAGCTGGTTACATAATTTCAACAGATGACCTAGTCTAGTAATCCTAGTCTAGTCCTCAACTTCTTCATCATCTTCTTCTTCCTCTTCTTCAACTTCAACTTCATCACTACTTTCATCTTCACCACTTGAGAATGCATCAGCAAGGTTCTTTAATTTTTCTCTTCTTTCATCAGCTTCAAACTTTGCTTTGATGTCCTCAATCCTCTTATACTTAACATATGGATTAAGCTGTTCTTCAGCAGAGTACTTAGAGGCAGCTAACTCCTTGTCAGTCTTAGCTACATCCTTGGGCTCTACTTTATCACCAGCTTCATCATCAGCTTCCTCTTCAAGTACTTCTTCTTCACTTGGCTTTCCAGCAGCAACCCGTTGGTCTCGTACTTGAACAGTTGCAGCAACAACAGTCTTCTCAGCTGATTCCTCTTCCCCCTTTTTGTCATCATCAGCAGGGTTGAGTTGATCAGGAGTTATGTTGACAGCAGCACAAAGCTTTTTGATGTTTTGATCCATGACTTGATTTTGAGCACAGTGATGATTCAGAGTAGTCTCCATGCGAAGTTGATTAGCTTCCATGCGAAGTTGATTTGATTTTATCTCACCAGATTGGTCATTTAAACAATCAACATTCAGTTGAAGTGTTGATATTTCAGTTTGAGCTTTGTTTGTGACAGTGGTAATCTCTTGCATTAATGCAACATTCTTGTCAATTTCTGCTTCACCGACCTTCTTCATGACTCTTGCAATCCCAGCAATGTCAGACTCATGCCTTTGAAGAGTAGAGTGCAGATGACTGACATCAGCCTTCACATCTTCAATATTTCTGTTCATGTTCAATATACTCCGAGTCAGCATCAGGGAGTTGTCTGGTGGTAGAGGAAAGTTATCAATGGCGTCCTTAACCATTTTTGCAGTCTCTTCCTGCATTTGCTTTATCATCAGCTGATTCCTTAACTCCATCTCCTTTATAGCAGTTTCAATCAGCAGCTGCATTGACTCCATCAGCGAGGAATGCAAGTCAGCAGTGGGAGCAGGGTGTGAATAGACCTCTTCAAAATTTATCTTGTAATATTTTCTAACTTTTCTGTCAGCATACTAAGATGATCAGTAATCGTAAGTTGACTATGCTGATCTTGCACAAAGCTTTGAACAGCAGAGTTGGCCACTCTTCTGATTTCACTCAGCTGATTTTATCAAAATCAGAGTTTAAAAATAACTAACTTGCAGCGGATATTTCTAGTGTTTTTCCCAAGTAGTTTTCTTAACTTAGAAAAGTTTTATCCCCAGTTTTATAAACTCCTTTTAAAAACCTTTTCAACAGTTAACTTTTTGTGTTAAAGTATGTTCTTTAAAATATGCAGAAAATAATGCAAGTATAACACAAAGGATTTTTATAGTGGTTATATGGATAGAAATCCTTTAGTCCACTCTTCCAAGTCACTTAGATCTTGTGTTATACTATAGTCACACAGATTACAGTATACTCTGCTTGCGCCAAACAACAAATGAACTGGCCACAAGTTCTTTACAGGAAATCACAAAGAAGTCCTATACTACAAAGCTTTATCACTCACAAAGATGGATAGCAGCTTCTCACAACACTATTCTAACAAAATCACTCAGATTTATAAGTAGTTTCTGTTTTCTCTCTATTCTGCTTCGTCAACAAATGACTCGACTGATGAGTGTTCTGTTCTTGAGTTTGAAACTTAGAAGAATTCTGCTTCAGATTTTTGCTCTCAAAATGTGTTGTGTGTTCTTCTTCAACTCACGAACTGAACTATTTATACTTGAGATTTGAAAATCTGCCCGTTGAGAGATCGACAGGTGTCCAAATCCTCGAGTACTGGTCCTTCTGCAGAAACGGCTACCTGCGACTGAACACTGTACACTCTGCTGTACCTTCTGTCAGTTCGCATTAAATGCACAAAGCTGATACGAGGTTTCTCTTCAATCATTTGTCGTAAATATCCTTCCTCTTCAGCATTTATTACTCCAAGTGCACTTATTACCGTTGCAATAACTTCTGATCCACTTCCACTCTGCTGATCGAAATCACTTGTCTAATGTATACTCGGCTGATCCCAAACTTGAACTAATCTGATTTGAGTCGGCTGATAGTCCACCAGTCTGATTCCTTCTTCAGCAACAGATCAGTAGTCTTCTGGACCATATTTGACTAGTCAGGAATAATTCTTCCTTGGTCAAATATCTTCTAAGGTTTATACTAAGTTTCCATACTTAGCTGATGACTTTGGAAATCATCAAAACCTCCCTTCACTTCAAGGTCTTCATCTTCATCCAACAATTTCCCCCTTTTATATGATGACAAAACTTCAGCTAAGTACCTGTACCTAAAACTAAAGTTGAGTCCTCAAAAAATTCTATGATAGAAATTATATGTTGGAAGCTTGAACTTTTATATATGATTTTCAAATTACAGTACAAGTTACAAGCAAAAGAACTTAAGTGAAAAATTACAAATGAAGTAAGCTGGTTACATAATTTCAACAGATGACCTAGTCTAGTAATCCTAGTCTAGTCCTCAGCTTCTTCATCTTCTGCTTCTTCCTTTTCTTCAACTTCAACTTCATCACTACTTTCATCTTCACCACTTGAGAATGCATCAGCAAGGTTCTTTAATTTTTCTCTTCTTTCATCAGCTTCAAACTTTGCTTTGATGTCCTCAATCCTCTTATACTTAACATATGGATTAAGCTGTTCTTCAGCAGAGTACTTAGAGGCAGCTAACTCCTTGTCAGTCTTAGCTACATCCTTGGGCTCTACTTTATCACCAGCTTCATCATCAGCTTCCTCTTCAAGTACTTCTTCTTCACTTGGCTTTCCAGCAGCAGCCCGTTGGTCTCGTACTTGAACAGTTGCAGCAACAACAGTCTTCTCAGCTGATTCCTCTTCCCCCCTTTTTGTCATCATCAGCAGGGTTGAGTTGATCAGGAGTTATGTTGACATCAGCACAAAGCTTTTTGATGTTTTGATCCATGACTTGATTTTGAGCACAGTGATGATTCAGAGTAGTCTCCATGCGAAGTTGATTAGCTTCCATGCGAAGTTGATTTGATTTTATCTCACCAGATTGGTCATTTAAACAATCAACATTCAGTTGAAGTGTTGATATTTCAGTTTGAGCTTTGTTGGTGACAGTGGTAATCTCTTGCATTAATGCAACATTCTTGTCAATTTCTGCTTCACCGACCTTCTTTATGACTCTTGGAATCCCAGCAATGTCAGACTTATGCCTTTGAAGAGTAGAGTGCAGATGACTGACATCAGCCTTCACATCTTCAATATTTCTGTTCATGTTCAATATACTCCGAGTCAACATCAGGGAGTTGTCTGGTGGTAGAGGAAAGTTATCAATGGCGTCCTTAACCTTTTTTGCAGTCTCTTCCTGCATTTGCTTTATCATCAGCTGATTCCTTAACTCCATCTCCTTTATAGCAGTTTCAATCAGCAGCTGCATTGACTCCATCAACGAGGAATGCAAGTCAGCAGTGGGAGCAGGGTGTGATGATTCAGCAGGTTCTTCCTGTTGAACAGGTGCTTCATGAAGAACATGACTGTCTTCAGCTTTCCACTCTAAAGTTAAAGGAACTAAGTCCTTGACCTCAGCAGGCAGCTTAGTTGATGTATCCAAGTTAATCTCCTCAGCTTGCAGGTCTTTCTTATGTTCTTCACTAGCTGGCTCATCAGCAACGTGAATGATTTCAGTACCATCAGTAGACACAACAGTCTTCTGATGAATCAAGTCAGCTGGCACGAAAGGTGAAGTAGTCTGTTTGATACTCAGCTTTTCTTGATATGTACTGATCTCTGAGCCAAAAGCAATATGCTGTAAACTTGGCAGACTGGGCGTTGTACTAGATGTTCCTGGTTCATACCTTGATCTTTCAGCCCATCTCTCCAATGTTGTGTAAACAGCAATCTTGACTGCTCTATCAATGCGGTCATCAGCATGACTAAGTTTCTTTGGCAATGAATATTTGATAGCAGTCGCCTCCTGACTTACAATGACTCTTGCAAAGTCATGTAGTCTGTCTCTTACAAAATCTGAGTCCAACGCCTTAGCAACAGAGGTGGTTTGCAACTAGTTCAAGACCCATCGTCCTTCTGATGCAAACTCCTTCCAGGCTTGGATTTCTTCCTCAGATTTGTTCAATCTGTACTCTCTCCATCTGTTATATCTGATCTTTTCAGGGAGAAAAGTAGTCCTTGATTGAAGCAGCTGATTTAGCCTCTCTAGCTCAGCTTCAAATTTCTTGAAAGCAGCAGAGTCACCTTGAACTATTTCAATGGCTCTCCTGACTTCAAATTTCTTTCTCTTGATTGGCTCTGCCCTTGGTAGAACGAACTGTCCTTCCTTGGGTTTCCCTCCAATCACTATGCCTTCTGACCGTCTTGGTCCATAGGCATCTTTCTTGCTATCTTCCAAGGCTTTAGCCAAGTCTGCTTCCTCCTTGGCAGCTAATTCAACATCTGTCATATTCTTGACATCAGCTTCCTTCTTGCTAGCTTCTAAAGCTCTCTTAAGCTCAGCCTCATCACGTTTTCTTTGCTCAGCTTCTTCGCGCTTTTTCTTGTGATAAGCTGACACTTTTGCCTTGCCAGTTCTTCTCTTCCTGGCAGCTCTGGATTCAACAACTGGTGCCGCAGCTGTTGGTTCTGGAGCAGCAATTGCTACTGGTGCAGCAGCAATCGGTTCAAGGATCTGTACTTCAGGATCCTTTTGAGGTTGAGCAACCTCAGCTGTTGGTGCGGAAGTCTGATTTACTCGATCAGCTGACTTCACTTCAGCAGACTCCTTTTCTGATCCAACAGGCCTCTCAGCAGTTGGAGGACTTTCTCTAACTAGCTCAGAGAGTTCAGTATCATCTGCAACAAATGTCATCTTCTTTCTGGCAGTTTTCTTAGTAAAAGGAACAGCAGCAGATGTGGCAGTATCTTTCATGGCGCTCCTTGTCCTTTTAGCCACGTTCTCAGCTGGTATCTCAGCTGAAACGGTTCTTTCAGGAGATGATCCAACTGTCATCTCATCAATCTCCTTCACTGTTTCATCCACAATCAAGTCAATAGCATCCTTCTTCTTTGACAAAACTGTTCTGGCTTGAACAACTGGCTTAGCTGTTTGAACAGTTGTCTTGCTCTTGTTGCCTTTATCAGCAGGCTCTTTAGGCTCAGAAGCCTTCCTCTTTTGTTGCCTCTTTTCTGGCACAGCAGCAGGCTCCCTTGATTTTCCAGACTTCACTGCTTCGTAAATCTTTAACTCTTTTGCCTTATGGACATCTTTTCCATTTGTCACTGTACATCGCAAAATCACCAGCAGATGACTAAGGAATATCCTGTGCAGAGTTAGACCACGTTCCTTGTGATCAGCTAATATGTACCAGATGTAATTAGCCCAATTCACCTTCAAACCGTAGAGAACAGCTATCATAGTGTGAAAACGCTTCATCGGTACACTGTCCAATGAGAATGTGCAGTTCTCTAGGACCTTGGCAACCAAATCTGCCATACGCTGAAATTCATCCTTCAGCTGATTCTTCTTTATGCCTCCAGACATCACTTGATTTTTCTTTGAAGCCAGATTCCAGAAATCTGCTTCAAGCGGTTCAGCTAGGGTTGCAATTTCAGTTGAGCCTTCTTGAGATAGTCCATATCTCTCACTCAGTAATTTGGGGGTTACACAGATAACTTTATCCCCAACCTTGGCTTTTATCTCCAACTTTTCAAAGTCAGTCTCCTCTTTGGAACCATAGAACTCCATCACATGATCTTTGAAAATCATGTCTTCATGTGCTTCCATGAAGTTAACCAATGAGGCTGCCTTGAATTTTTCCAAGATTTCTTTCATCAACGGTGTGCCAGTCGTGTGATACGTCAGGTAATTCAAGAACATACCTTCAGCAGTAGCTTCTTTGACAGACATTCTGAAAAAGATTAAGGAAAAACGGAGAGAAATTTGCAGTAGATGAGTGCAGAATTGCTCTGAATATTTTTGAAATTTTGTGGGTGCGTAAAAACTTAGTAAGCTGATCAGATCTGGATTTATAGATGTTGGTTTCTTGTTGGTTTCCGTGATTAGTGGCAACCGTTAGATCAGTGACTGAAAAGCAGATCGTGTGACCGTGATACGCGGATTTCAAAATAACATTAATTATGTCAGACAGGCGGGAATTTACGCCACTTGTCTGTTACTTATAAAAGCGTGCTTTTGATAAAACGTTTTTAGTACGATACTTAAATATAAGCTGACATAAATAAAAACAGATGAGTAAAATACTTATCTGATAGACGACTTGTCTGATACAAGATATCACTAGTGAAAGCCAATATCTAGTGATCTTCCTTTGCTGTTTGTCAATCCAGCAAGATAAATAATCTTCAAGTCTTCACGAATTAAGAACAAATCTTCTGATTAAAACAACTTCAACTAACTGTCATTGAAGATTTCATCTTTAAAACAGGAGTACCGCTAGTCTTACACGTTAGCCCTGAATTCAAGAATTCATCAGTCAACTAGTCTGTTGAGAGTCAGTCTTCTTGAAGTGTGACACTTGTTGATATCAAATTAGTAAGCTGTTGAACCCAGTCTGAAGTCTGAAGTATGCTCTTTAAAATATGCAGAAAATAATGCAAGTATAACACAAAAGGATTTTTATAGTGGCTATATGGATAGAAATCCTTTAGTCCACTCTTCCAAGTCACTTAGATCTTGGGTTATACTATAGTCACACAGATTACAGTATACTCTGCTTGCGCCAAACAACAAATGAACTGGCCACAAGTTCTTTACAGGAAATCACAAAGAAGTCCTATACTACAAAGCTTTATCACTCACAAAGATGGATAACAGCTTCTCACAACACGATTCTAACAAAATCACTCAAATTTATAAGTAGTTTCTGTTTTCTCTCTATTCTGCTTCGTCAACAAATGACTCCGCTGATGAGTGTTCTGTTCTTGAGTTTGAGACTTAGAAGAATTTTGCTTCAGATTTTTGCTCTCAAAATGTGTTGTGTGTTCTTCTTCAACTCACGAACTGAATTATTTATACTTGAGATTTGAAAATCTGCCCGTTGAGAGATCGACAGGTGTCCAAATCCTCGAGTACTGGTCCTTCTGCAGAAACGACTACCTGCGACTGAACACTGTACACTCTGTTGTACCTTCTGTCAGTTCGCATTAAATGCACCAAGCTGATACGGGGTTTCTCTTCAATCATTTGTCATAAATACCCTTCCTCTTCAGCATTTATTACTCCAAGTGCATTTATTACCGTTGTAATAACTTCTGATCCACTTTCACTCTGCTGATCGAAATCACTCGTCTGATGTATACTCGGCTGATCCCAAACTTGAACTAATCATATTTGAGTCGGCTGATAGTCCACCAGTCTCATTCCTTCTTCAGCAACAGATCAGTAGTCTTCTGGACCATATTTGACTAGTCAGGAATAATTCTTCCTTGGTCAAATATCTTCTAAGGTTTATACTAAGTTTCCATACTTAGCTAATGACTTTAAAAATCATCAAAACCTCCCTTCACTTCAAGGTCTTCTTATTCATCCAACAAGAGTCCTTCTCTTATTAGATATCTCATCAAGATTTGGTGAATCCTTTCCTTATCACAATAGGAAACAAGATTCAACCAAATCTCTTCTTTGTCACTTGTCAAACAAGAAACAAACTCTTCCACTTATCTCCTAGCCAAAATCGCCCATTAGCCTTAGCCATGCAATCCGAAAATTGCATGCTTAATTCTTCTTCCATTTAATTAATTAATCACTTAGATAATCCAATTAATTAATTAGACACTCTAATAATTTAATTAGATATTCTAATTAAGAACTCTCCTCTTTGAATTAACACTTTAATTCATTAACTTTGATTTAACTTCCTTAAATCAACTATTTCCTTTTATGACTGTCACTGTCCAACTGTATTGTGTGTGACCCTCTGGGTTCACCATCAATTGGCAGCAGACCCACGACTTTCGTGATTTAATTAACGAGCAATTAAATGCTCTGATCAATTAAACACTTTTAATTGACCACTCCGGAATTAATCTCCCTTATTAATTCAAGAGTACCCACACTTCATGGTCGATGTCTATGTTGGGATTCGGTAAGATAAACAACCCTTAACGCAGCGGAAATAAAAAATTTTAGGACCTCTTATGGAATCTTGCCAGGATACTAAACTGGTTGTATATATATGAATGATAAAAACGACTGGAATAATTCAGATCTAAATTATACCTGTCTCCTTGAAAATCCAAACTGTCAGAAAAGTCGTTGTGATTCTCCCTCGACTGGCTCGATCCCAAGCTCCTAGTAGTGCCCCACGTGTTGCGCCTCTACGGGTTGATACACCACAATATCATGAAAATTAATATATCCTAATCGGCTAGAACATAAGATATATTAAAATCTAAACTAGAGAACAATTAGGGAGCAAGAATCGAAAATCGAAAACTCTTCCAAATGGGAGAAGAGGTTCGGCCGATTTCTAGGTGAGAGTGGGAGAGAGTGTTTTTCTTGACTTAGTATTTTGGCTCTTGAATTGTGTGTTTGAGATATGACATCAAGTCTCCTATTTATAGGAATCTCATAATCCTAATCCTCCTAGGATTAGGACTCCTAAGTCTTCTAACTCTCCTACATGGGCCATGGCCCTTTTAATTGGAAGACCAAGTCTTCTAATTAATTCATGGCCCATCTTGATTTAATTAATTGGGTCTTTATTTAATTTCTCAATTAAATAGCCCAATTAATTTATTTCTTTCTCATTTAATTAAATTAGACTCTAAATCCATTTAATTAAATATTCCCACTATTAATTAAATCCAATTTAATTAATTAACTCACAAATTAAATTCCAATTTAATTTACAATCTTGATCCAATTCAGATTGGATCTTCTTCGCTCCAATTGGGTCGACCTAGTTGACTCAGTTGTTCTCCATTTCCTCGCTTTCGCTTCATGTGTATTGTGTATGCCCCCGTAGGTTCACCACATAATTGGCCGTGGGTTATAATTAAATATTTATTTAATTACTCGAGTATTAAATACTCTAAATCAATCAAACACTCTGTCGACTGATCATTCCAAAATTAGCATCCCTGCTAATTTGGGAATTCTCCCACACTCCACGGTCGATGTCTGGCCACAAGCCCATGGAGCCCAATCACTGGTGAATTAATTCAGTGAACCTTTTAATCATTTACAATTTCCATATACGCTATAATCTCTCCATCGATCGATCTCCCAGTCAATACTTAAGGGCATGGATTTTTCATCGGTTCCCTTTTAATTCGTTTTGACTTTATGCATTCTGATCTTGAAATAATTCTCTTTGACTTAATCTTTATGAGCTACTTTCATAAAGCCGTCAGATACCTTGGCCAAGGATTTTACCAGAATTAATTTCTCACAGAAATCCATAGGAGAATTTCCCAACCTATCAAGTCGGGTCAATGGATCCTTTGTTGATGATATGAACCTGCATACGAGTCCCTCTATACCTAACGTGAATCCACAGAGACTTTCTGGTAATCTCCAGTCGGTCGGAACTCACATCTAAGTATAGACGTTCTCGCACCAGATAAACCCTATCACCTCAAGTATTTAGGGATCATTCCTCGTATACTACTGTATATTGGAATAACTTCAACTCCGATATGCGACTACCGCTTCCATGTTGAGTTATTTCCTAATTGGGGTATTCAGTGCACTTGCCATCCCAGCAAGTCACCCACTTATGTGTATCGACTATTCCAGTCACGCTCGTGGACCCCAGCGTCCTCCAGTTCATCGGAGTATACACATTAGTGATAGTCTAACCGAATCCAACGATGTCCCATCTCGATTGGATTCTACGACTCTTGAATATGTTCTAGATCACGGCCTTGGAGATCAGTCTACAGGTTGTCCCATAGCCCTGTGATCTAAGGACTTATATCCTTATGCGTAGATAATTATTACATAAGATAAAGTTGACCATATAATAAAAATGCATTTATTAATCTAAATTGAATAGTTCTTTTATTTATTACAATAAATGCCAGCCATACAGTTGGCTTGTCGGACACTATTCTATCAGTCTAGCCACAAGCCCATGAAGCCCAACTTTAGGTGAATTGATCTTGTGAACCTCACCTCTTATAATTGCCATGTACATACGGTCCTTCCAAAGACTAATTTCCCGACCGATACCTAGGGTGTGTGAATTGACCGGCACCTCTAATTATCTCGACAACTATGCTTTCTAATTCCGGATAATAATTCCAGTGTGACTGCTAAATTTGGAAACCCCTTTCCAAATCCGTCACCGACTGCGGCCGCAGGTTCCTCGGAACATATTATCTAAGAACGTATAGGAAATTCTCCCACCTTATCAGGATAAGTCGATAGATCCTTTCTTAGTACTAACCACTCGCGTACATGATTATACGCACCCAACTTAGGCACATTAAGGTCAGGCTACGTGACCAGTACCTAAATCTAAATACGTACACCCATGCACCGAATTCGCCCTAGCACCTCAAGTCTAAGGACTAAATCGTACACTATTATAAGCCTTGAGAAACATCCCATCACCGATATGCGTCATGCGCTTCCACAATGGGTTTCTCTGTTCGGGTCGTTCGATGCGTTCGATCCCCTATCGAACCACCTAGTCATATGCACTGACATCAAATGTCTTGTTCATGAAACTCTATAAATTCACTCCATGTGAATCATGCATACTCGTACAAGTCTTAGCGATTCCTTCGATACCCCGTCTCGTTCGGAATCTATGACTTGGAACGTGTTTTAAGATCACGACCTTAGAGACTGTTTCATGATTGCACTCAATATTGAAGTGAATCGTCCCATAGTCGAATGTGATCTTAGGATTTCACCCAATCGCTTAGATACGTTCGCGAGAGATGAAGTTGGCCATTGTTTAATTTACGTACTATATATAAACAGGCGTATTAATTATTAATCCATAAGAAGATAGTCCTCTTACAAGCTAATTAAGATTGGCTTGCTGGGCACTATCCTATCAATCTCCCACTTGCCCTAAAGCCAATCACAACATTTTTAAGACCCATCTTATCAAGATGTCCTTCGAACCCTTTTGAGATAATGGCTTAACTAGTGGATCTGCTAAGTTGTCTGTTGAGATGACGTAACCCTTCTATGTGTCTCAACTATCTATGATTTATCCAATCATATGGTTTTGTGTTCAAATCGTTGGTGTGATCTCGATTCCCTTTCATTGAGCAATTGCCCTATTTTATCAGTGAAGATAACGATGGGCTTTTGCTATGCTAGGTATTACATCCAACTGTTGGATGTGTTTTCTTATCCAAACACTTTCTTCTGCTGCATCCCATGCTGCGATATATATTCTGTTTGAGTTGGCAGTGGTAGACTATTGGAGTTTCTTCCAATTTACCTCTGCTCCATCGAGTTAGAATAAATCATCCACATCAGACTTGAAAAACTTGAATTACTAAATCTTTCGAGTCTCAATCCCCACTTCTACCGCAGACCAGCAATATATCCTTTAATTATCTTCGAGGATTGCTTTTACGGCAGTCCAGTGTCCCTTACTGGTGTTTGACTAACAATGTCTCGTGAAAATCACAGCATGTGTTAAGTCAGGTCTGGTACAAGACATTGCATGCTACATGCAAACCAAATGCCAAAGCATAAGGCTTTTGAGATATTCTCTTCTTTACTTATCATATGTAGGGCACATTGAACAAGAAAGAGAGATTTTGCATCTCATTGGAACCAATCCTTTCTTGGATTCTTCCATATTGATTTTATTTAATATTTAGTCTATGTACTTAGATTTGGAGAATTGCAACATCTACTTCGCTCTATCTCTATAGATACGTATTGACAATACGTGAGATGTAATTCCCAAATCTTATCATGGAGAATTGCGTGAAAAACACGCTTTCGTCTGCGCTTGATATTCTGATATCGTCCTTGATAATCAGAACGTCGTCATGTTATGTTATGAACTTTACTATGCTCTCACTGATCCTTTTGCACAATTGGAATTCATATGCCTTTTGACGAAGTCAACGGTCTTGATCATCTTATCAAGTCGCATATTCCAAGTTCGGGATTTTGTTAAAAGTCATAGATTGACCTTTGGATTTGAATAACGATCTTCTCATCAATTTTCAATTGCGAGAGGCGGGATTCATATCCAATAGTCATATTTTGGCAGTCAAACCACCTTTCTATGGCTAGTAGTTTCAAAATGGATTTTGACGTTGAAAAATGGAGAGAAGGTATCTACATTAGTCTTTAAAAAGCTTTTGAAGAATAACCTTCCGCCATTAAGCGAGTCAAACAAGTTGAACCTTTCCATTTCGGATCTTATGGCCTCATGCCATATCCCTGAATCTATGTCAAACATAGTTTCTTTGTAATCTTGGATCAATATCCAATTTATCAATTTCGTAAAATGGAATTTTGAGTTCCTTACAAATTTGATTTGAATCACGAAGTGTTTGTGCGTAATTTGGTTCAGTAGGTTTAGGATTTGCTCCCACTGTTTGTGGGGATGGGTCCAAATCTTGGACTTCATCAAGTTCCATGACATTCCCTATTTCCTTTGACGAAAAATTCATCAACTGAGGAACGGGTACTTATGAGAAACGATTGTCCTATTGTTTCTCATTGTCGTAGAACAGGTATCCAATGGATTTTGTTGGATATCCCACAAATTTGCGCGAATTGGATCTACCATCCAATTATTCATGCAAGGGTATTACGCCATATCATAAATGGTACGGCAATGTAAGGACTTACTTCGAAAGGTACTAGCCTAAGTATCCTTTTGAAGAGTCAGGGGAGGCTATCCCCAAAAGTGAACAAGGAAGTTCAGCGAAGTCTTATCGTGAAATGAACTAAGTCTAACAAAGTTCAATTCCTACTTAATTCGCTGCATGAGAATTCAATTCTCGTTTTAGATAATCGAGGAATTTATAGCTTATGTTTCGGCCAATTTGATTAGATCAAACGGTTTCAACATTATGCTCTTAATTACTTCATTTCTAAAACTTCTTTGAACATTTCAACAGTTTTAGAACTGTACTTCACAAAGTACACATATGACGATTTAAAATCGCAAGTATATATGAAGTAACGTCCTTTTGAACTAACGGTTTAGTGGTCCACATTTGTCTCTATGGATCAAATCCATCTTTGTTTGATATGCTTAGGATGCCTAGCAAACGTTATTTCGGTCATCATTCCTTTGAGACAAGATTCGTAAGTTACGAGTTCATCTAAGTTCTATGTTTCAAGAATCTTAAATGAAATCATCCTTTCAAATCCTTCTTTTGGAAATATGTCCAAAACATGCATTTCAAGTATGTGGGTGATTATCTTGTTCTTTTACCTTTCTCGATTTAGCATACAATTTATTTGAAGTTTTAATTTGTTTATCATTGACTCATTTCCATGCTTTAAAGACATTTCATTCATAATGGTAAAGCATCAATATGTTGTACAAAGTAAAAGCTTTAAATAATATTCCATTCATAATGGTAAAGCAACGCTGTCTTGTACAAAAATTCGAAATAATACTCAAAAACAAAATAAAACCAAAATTCATGCTAATACGAAAAACTAAGTAAAACTCTTTGCTAAAAAGTGAAGTCTAGATTCTTCTTGACCCAACTCCTGAAGCATTTTTCCCTTATATACTGTTGCAACTCTTGCCTTTTCTTTCCAAGGAATGCCCTTTTTCCCAAGGGCAAGGGAATGCCGTCATCACCTGCAAACACTTCACAGATATGAGGGTCTATGAGATGTCATACATCAAAAAGAAATAACTAGGTCATACCGTTGTTAATTCTCTTCAGGAATTTCTTTCCAGCAAGCATCCTTAGTTCTTTATCTTTCTTACACAAGGGGCAATCCTTTCCTTCACTCAGACCCAATCCCTGTAGATGGGCTTTCTCATATTTGTCCAACAACTTGCATAAATCATTTGTTTTAATCCCGTCACATGGAATTTCCAAATGATGCACAAAATGAGAAAATGAGTCAGACAAGCCATTGAGAATAATTTCTTGTTGGGTTATTGGTAACGTCAGAACGTTAAAAGCAGCGGAATTTTAAAATTTTTAAATAACCCAAGCAGAATCTTTATTCATCTAGTCATACGAAAAGGATTTTACACAAATCAAAACATCCATAGGGTGTTTATCGATTTTACCTCACCACGGGAACGGTGGTGGTTTTTCTCCGGTCTTCTTTCAGATCTGATGGATTTGGTTCGAGAGAAGCACCCCAAGCGTTGTGCCTCTAGCGGTATCCACACCAACTGGATTGAAGCAACTCCTTTGGATCCACAGGCTCAGAACTAAGATCCAAAGGTTATCAAGTAAGGAAGAAAGAAGAGGAAGAAATCGCATGAACCCTGTAGAATTCTACAGGGTTCGGCCGATCATCAAGAGAGATGAAGGGCGGCGGCTATTTCAGATTTGGAGAGGAGGGGGCGGCTCCCTCTTGTGTTGTAGCTTTGGGCTTAGGTTTTTCACTTATGGAAGAGGTATGAAGAGATATATATATATATATATTTATAAGAGAAGAATCCTTCTCTTAATAGATATCTCTTCCATGTATATCAAGACCTTTTTCCTTATCTCATTAGGAAACAAGATATACATGTATATCTCTTAGATTTTCCTTGTCACACAAGAAAACAAACTCTTCCATTATTTATCTTGTAAAAATCGCCCCTTATCTAGTTAGGAAAGTAGAACCCCATTCTATCTTTATTTCCTTAACTAACTAGGTCTTCTTTAATTATTTAAACTCTTTAATTAATTAGACTCTTTAATTGATTAAACTCTTTTAATTAATTCAGCCCATTTAATTAATTAATCCAATTAATTAATTAATTCTTCTCCATTAATTAATTAGACTACTTCTAATTAATATTTTTCTCCTTTAAGAATTAACACTTTAATTCTCTAGTTTTGATTTAACTCCTTCAAATCAAATTTTCCTTATATGATTTGTTGCAGTCCAATTGTATTGTGTGTGACCCACTAGGTTCACCATCAATTGGCCGCGGGCCCACGACTTTCGTGATTTAATTTGCGAGCTTATTAATTGCTCCGATTAATTGAACACCTTCAATTAACCACTCAAGAATTAATCTCCTTATAATTCATGATTACCCACACCTCATGGTCGATGTCTAGCCACAAGCCCATGAGGCCCAACTTCAGGTGAATTGATCTCAGTGAACCTCACCTCTTATAAGTACCATGTACATACGGTCCTTCTATCGACTTAATTTCCCGACCGAGACCTAGGGTGTGTGAATTGATCGGCACCTCTAATTATCTCGATTTTGTACTTTCTAATTCTGGATAATAATTCCAGTGTGACTGCTAAATTTGGAAACCCCTTTCCAAATCCGTCACCGACCACGGCCGTGGGTTTCACGGAATCTATTATCTAAGAACGTACAGGAAATTCTCTCAACACACTACGTTGAGTCGGTAGATCCCATATTGATGCTAACCATTCGCGTACACGACTATACGCACCCAACTTAGGCACACAATGATCAGGCTACGTGATCGGCACCTAAATCTAAGTACGCACACCCATGCACCGAATTCGCCCTAGCATCTCAAGTCTAAGGACTAAATCGTACACTATTATAAGTTTGAGAAACATCCCATCGCCGATGTGCGTCATGCGCTTCCACAATGGGTTTCTCTGTTCGGGTCGTTCGATGCGTTCGATCCCCTATCGAACCACCTACTCATATGCACTAGCATCAAATGCCTTGCTCGTGAAACGCTACAAATTCATTCCATGTGAATCATGCATATTTATACAAGTCTTTGCGATTCCTTCGATACCCCGTCTCGTTCAGAATCTATGACTTGGAACATTTTTAAGATCACGACCTTAGAGACTGTTTCATGATTGCACTCATACTGAAGTGAATCGTCCCATAGTCTATTGTGATCTAAGGATTTCATCCAATCGCTTAAGTGATTTGCGAGAGATGAAGTTGGCCATTGTTTAATTTACATACTATAAACAAACGAGCGTATTAATTCGTTTATACTAGAGAAAGATTACGATAGTCCTAATACAAGCTAAATATATTGGCTTGCAGGGCACTATCCCATCATTTCTATCTCATCATTTTGATCCAAATCAGCGCCTAGCTTTTTGATTCGTTTCATCATCTTGATTAGGTAAGAACAATATTCTCTAACATTGACGAATCCAACCATGCTTGTCTCGTAGAGTGAAAAGCTCATGCTTTGTCCCAAAGTTTGTTCGTACATGATTGTGGATTTTGAATGGCTATATATAAACAATTTAAAAGACAACAATAACCAGACAGGTTTAATAAAATACTTATAATTAACGAAAATTAGTTTTTTATCGAAACAATAACCCCTTTAATTGTTCGGGAAATCCTATTTCCTAGTAGGTCTTGACGTCCCGGCAGACATTAACTGCACCCACGACTCGTGGCCATACAATTAATTCCCTAGGTAGGTATACTATTACCAATTGTGTCCCTACACAACCTTCAAGCTATTTTGCCTCGGTTTTCGCATTTATCTAGCACTGCTACATCATAAATGTTACTACTCGTTAAGTCTAACCCATTAATCACGATGAGCAACGTGCCCGGTCATGAAATCCCCGTAACTGGTTATCGGTCGATATACATGTCCCGACGAGTCCCCACCCTTGTCGAGTTCTAAGAAAAAACAAGAATCAAGGAATTTCGCGTATTGTCCATTTCTTCGCCTCGGGTGCCAGACTCTGGATCACCTTAATCGATAAGTAGACAACTCAAGCTAGTTCCTATTAATGGAAGGCTTGGATTTATAAAACTTCATTTTATAGTTAACCCAATATGACTTAATATTTATTCAAGAGGGGATTTTCGGTTTTGAAAGTTTGAAGAAACTCTCCTCGAGATCTCACCGCATTAAGTATGCTTTATCTTTTTATTTACGATCTAATTACTAGCGCGCATCACATACAAGCCATAAATAAATCGACAAATAAAAATAAAACATTCACACCTAGCATGCATGCTACCACAGTATGTTTTCGATCGGGAGCCTCCTATGCGGGCCAGCATCGAGCCATGATGTTGGCCCAATTGGTCAATCTAATTGGGTTCTTAATGGACCTAGGCTACATGCATACATGGCCTTCATTCCTTCTTGGGCCTCCACCTTGCTTGTAATGGGCCTCCATCCTAAACTATTTAAAACAGTAAAACCTTATTCTATTACAAAGAC
This sequence comes from Penstemon davidsonii, assembly GCA_034814905.1. NCBI lineage: Eukaryota > Viridiplantae > Streptophyta > Magnoliopsida > Lamiales > Plantaginaceae > Penstemon > Penstemon davidsonii. The sequence continues at coordinate 30,180 of JAYDYQ010002084.1, forward strand.
TCAAAGTGGCCCAAAAACTTTAAGGCTCGCAGACCCAATAAAAACAACACAATTAAAATTAAACCAATCACATCTACCCTAGGGTCAAGGCTCGGCGCGATCAAAAACCACGTAAACAGTTCACGTAAAGCAAGAAACAAGCAAACAACTTTTACGTATTTCTTTTCTTCCTTATTTTAAAATCTCTTTTTAAAATAACCCATGATCCTTACTTTAGTCTCTACTAATTATGATAAAATTAATTTTCGGATAAACAAAAACACTTTTTATGCACAAAGACAGATTCTGTTTTTCAACTTTTGAAAATTAAAGTTTGGTCCCTTAACTTTCGAAAATTATATTTTGACCCCTCAAGTTTCGTAAATTAACAAATTAACCCCAAAAATTTTGACAGCTGCAAATCGGTCCAGAAAACAGAAACTTACAGATTTAACCCAGAAATTTTCGTTAATTGCAAACAGACCCCTGAACTTTACGTAAAATACAAAAACAGCCCCATACTTACGGAAATTGCAAAACGACCCAGTTTTCAGAAAATCCAGAAAATTACAATTTCAGTCCAGAAACATGCAGAAAACGAAATTTTCAATTTTGGTCCAGTTTTTCGAAAATCGCTATTTGCAAAAACAGTCCACTAATTTTAGGAAATTCAAAATCGGCCCAAACTAATTCATGCAAATTTATCCGAGCATACATTATATCATAACAAGCAAGAATCATCACATAGAACATAATAAACACTAATATCCATATATTAAATTATGTTCAGGCCTTTTTCACATAATAATAATGAAGTTGGCTCTGATACCACTGTTGAGATACCTCGGTTGTCAGAACAACGAAAGTGCGGAATTTAAAATTTTTCCGAGGCACCCATCAGTCCCAAGAAATCGATCTCCATATTATTCATGTGAAAAGGTTGAATCAAACAACAATAGAAACAAAAGAGGGGGTAATATGCGATTTACCTCACCACAGGTTCGGTGGTGGTAACATCCGGCTTTCTTGTCTGATTCACGATGTAGTGATCCAATTGTCTCACCTCCAGAATGTATCCACACCAGATGGATTGTAGCAACGTCTCCAAGTCACAGGCTACGAACTAGATCTTGGAGATTTGTCAGTTGAAGGAAGAGTTGGAACTAGATCCAGCTCTTGAACCAGATCCAGATGAAGAAGAGAACAGGAAGAGGGCGGCGGCGGCACAGGGTTTCTGTGTCTAGGGTGGGGCGATTTTCAGCTCTCAATTCTCTTGTGTTTATTTTCTCTTGCTTGCTTAGTTGATTAGTTGTTATGGAAGATATGTGATGAGTTATATTTATAAGAGAAGAGTCTTTTTCTTATTAGATATCTCATCAAGATTTGGTGAATCCTTTCCTTATCACAACAGGAAACAAGATTCAACCAAATCTCTTCTTTGTCACTTGTCAAACAAGAAACGAACTCTTCCACTTATCTCCTAGCCAAAATCGCCCCTTAGCCTTAGCCATGCAATCCGAAAATTGCATGCTTAATTCTTCTTCCATTTAATTAATTAATCACTTTAATTAATATCATAATTAATTAGATAATCCAATTAATTAATTAGACACTCTAATAATTTAATTAGATATTCTAACTAATAACTCTCCTCTTTGAATTTACACTTTAATTCATTAACTTTGATTTAACTTCCTCAAATCAACTATTTCCTTTTATGACTGTCACTGTCCAACTGTATTGTGTGTGACCCTCTGGGTTCACCATCAATTGGCAGCAGGCCCACGACTTTCGTGATTTAATTAACGAGCAATGAAATGCTCCGATCAATTAAACACTTTTAATTGACCACTCCAGAATTAATCTCCCTTATTAATTCAGGAGTACCCACACTTCATGGTCGATGTCTAGCCACAAGACCATGAAGCCCAACTTCAGGTGAATTTATCTTGTGAACCTCACCTCTTATAATTTCCATGTACATACGGTCCTTCCAAAGACTAATTTCCCGACCGGGACCTAAGGTGTGTGAATTGACCGGCACCTCTAATTATCTCGACAACTATACTTTCTAATTCCGGATAATAATTCCAGTGTGACTGCTAAATTTGGAAACCCCTTTCCAAATCCGTCACCGACTGCGGCCGCAGGTTCCTCGGAACATATTATCTAAGAACGTATAGGAAATTCTCCCACCTTATCAGGATGATTCGATAGATCATTTCTTAGTACTAACCACTCGCGTACATGATTATACGCACCCAAATTAGGCACATTAAGGTCAGGCTCCGTGACCAGTACCTAAATCTAAATACGTACACCCATGCACCGAATTCGCCCTAGCACCTCAAGTCTAAGGACTAAATCGTACACTATTATAAGCCTTGAGAAACATCCAATCACCGATATGCGTCATGCACTTCCACAATGGGTTTCTCTGTTCGGGTCGTTCAATACGTTCGATCCCCTATCGAACCACCTAGTCATATGCACTGACATCAAATGTCTTGTTCATGAAACTCTACAAATTCACTCTATGTGAATCATGCATACTCGTACAAGTCTTAACGATTCCTTCGATACCCCGTCTCGTTCGGAATCTATGACTTGGAATGTGTTTTAAGATCACGACCTTAGAGACTGTTTCATGATTGCACTCAATACTGAAGTGAATCGTCCCATAGTCGAATGTGATCTTAGGATTTCATCCAATCGCTTAGATACGTTCGCGAGAGATGAAGTTGGCCATTGTTTAATTTACGTACTATAAATAAACAGGCGTATTAATTATTAATCCATAAGAAGATAGTCCTCTTACAAGCTAATTAAGATTGGCTTGCTGGGCACTATCCTATCAGTTGGAATGACCACGCTCCTTGTGATCAGCCAATATGTACCACATGAAGGTTGCCCAATTCACCTTCAGTCCATAATATACATCGATCATGGAATGAAATCTCTTCATAGGTACACTGTCCAACGAAAAGGTGCAGTTCTCTATCACTTTGGCAAAAAGGTCTGCCATCCTTTGAAACTCATCCTTCAACTGAGTCTTCTTGATATTCCCAGACAGAACTTCATTCTTCTTGGCAACCAGATTCCAGAAATCCGCTTCAAACGGTTCAGCCAAGGTGGAGATTTCAGTGGAACCTTCGAGGGATAGATGATACTTCTCATTCAACAGTTTAGGGGTTACACAGATGTCCACTCCCCCAACTTTCGCCTTGATTTCTAACTTTTCATGGCCGGGCTTTGCAGCAGAACCATAAAACTCCATGATTTGATCTTTGAACACCATGGATTCATGGGCTTCCATGAAATCAATCAGTGTTGCGGCCTTGAACTTTTCCAGAATCTCTTTCATCACTTGAGTACCAGTAGCGTGATAAGTCTGGTAGTTCGGGAACCTACCTTCAGCATTAGCTTCTTTGAAACTCATTTTTCTGAAAAAGATTAGAGAGAGAGACGAGAGAAATTTGCAGATAGTATTAAAGCAAAGTGCTCTTGTGCTCTTGAAATTTTGAGGTGCGTAAAAGATCAGTCAGCTGATCAGATCTGGATTTATAAGGGTTTGTTTGATGTCGGTTTCCGTGTTTTAAGCCAACCGTTAGATCAGTTACTGATAAAGTAAATCGTGTAAGCGAGATACACGGATTTCAAAATTCATTAATTATGTCAAACTAGGCGGGAAGGTGAAACGCAACTTGTCTTTTATTTATAAAGGCATGTTTCTGGTAATACGTTTTTAATACAACAATGTTTATAAATTGACATAAGTAAACAAATGAGTAAAATAATACTTATCTGGTAGATGACTTGTCTGATACAATATATCACTAGTGAAAGCCAATATCTAGTGATCTTCCTTTGCTGTTTGTCAATCCAGCAAGATAAATAATCTTCAAGTCTTCAATAATTAAGAACAAATCTTTTGATTTAAAACAACTTCAACTAACTGTCATTGAAGATTTCATCTTTAAAACGGGAGTACCGCTAGTCTTACACGTTCCCCCTGAATTCAAGAATTCATCAGTCAACTAGTCTTTTGAGAGTCAGTCTTCTTGAAGGATAACACTTGTTGCTATCAGATTAGTCAGCTGATGAACCCAGTCTTCTGATAGGTTCCCCTCAGCTTATGAATCCAATTTTAACAAGCCTAGTTCCACTCTTATAATAGAAAATCTTGCATCACTCAATGGTTTGGTGAAAATGGCAGCGATCTGATTATCTGTATGAACATACTCAATAATAACATTTCCCTTTTCAACATGATCTCTGATGAAGTGATGTTTGATCTCAATATGCTTAGTCCTGGAATGACTAGTAGTATTCTGAGTAAGTGAAATTGCACTTGTATTGTCACAGTAGATAGGGATTCCACTGATCTTGAGATTGTAATCTTCTAGTTGATGCTTCAACCAAAGTATCTGTGCACAACATGCTCCAGCAGCAATGTATTCAGCTTCTGCAGTAGATATGGATACTGAAGTCTGTTTCTTACTCATCCATGAGATCAGACGACCGCCTAGAAATTGACAAGTACCTGTAGTACTCTTCCTATCAATCTCGCAGCCAGCAAGGTCAGAATCTGAATATCCAATAAGTTCAAATCCTGATGATTTAGCCTAATTTCGTCTTAGGTTTAATCTCAGTAAATTATTAAAGGAATAACTTTATATAGTAGGGGTTTGGTTTTAGTACTCAGGATGGTGCAATTCAAGAACAAATATAAAGTTGTATAATCACGTAAGAACAAGTATATTGGAGGCGAAATAAGTGTAGTATTATTGATTGGTTAAATTCTGGATCCTAGATACATTCTAAGATTCACTATTTATAATCTTCCTCATGTCCTAACAGAGCTAGGAGTCCTATTTGGCCTAGGAATCCTGCATGGCCTGGGAGTACCGCATGGCCCAATAAGTCTTCTGGATCGGACATTAGGTCGATCAGATACAATTTGGCAGGTCGAGCCGATCTTGCTGTCTACGCGGGTCGGATCGATCTTGATTCTCCTCGAAAAACCCTGCTCGGTTATATGTGTAAAAATAGCCCTCATCAGTACTCCCTCACTTCTCGAGCCTAATTGTAGCTGGAGCTCGTAGAAGTAAATGTGGTTGTTACTTTGGTCCTTTCATCGTTCATGAAATATGCCTCGTTAAAAACCTAGTTCGGAAAAACCCTTCAAGGGATAAAAACCGAATAAGGGAAAAAGAGTGCATTTTCAATTGAACTATTCACATAGGGACACGTATTTTAGTAACGTGTGTCAGACAATCATAAAGTCTTTTCAAGGTTCTATTTGGCGGAATACGAAGAGACGCGAAGGTTGAATCTGTCTTTTCACCACCCATATATATAATAGAAAATCGCGGGATATTTTACTTTTTACCCCAGATATTTAGATCCTTCTTGCAGTAAAAGTTTAAGTCGATAAACTTGTCATCTTCTTATTTCATCGAGCACATTACTTTAAGGTTCAATGGCTTCGTCCTCGCAGAATCCCCATTCCTTAACTCAAAATGTAGAAGAACAAGTACCACCTAATATCCCCAATCCTGATATCCTTTCCTCTGACGATGAAGCAGCGGACGATGTTCAGGTAGAAGAAGTCAGAAATTATGAAGAAAAGGAAGTTGATAGCTTGGTGGTGGAAATTGTTCCAGAAGAGGAGATGATGTCCAGGGCATCCAAAAAATCTAAGACGGCTCAACCTCAAATTTCCGCTCCCGTGGAATTCTTTCCTTCTCGATGGAAACAAGAAGATCTACCTAGTTTGAAAAGGGAATACGGTCGTTATTTCCCATCGGATTTTGAGATCATTATTCCTTCCCCCGAGGAGAGAGTCAACACCCCTCCTTCGAATTGTCGAGCTTTCTATACGTCCCACTTTGAGCATGGGCTGCGTTTTCCCCTTTCTCCAATTCTTCGTCAATTCTTAGAGACTTTCTTTGTCTCTCTGACCCAACTTGTTCCAAATGCCATTGCCTTTATGATGGCTTTTTCTGTTTTGATGGTCTCACGAGGTTTACAACCCTCATTTCGTAATTTTCTTCACTTTTTCCGACTTTCTGTATCGACCTCCTCCAACATAGGCTATTATTACGTTAGCCAAAGACCCGGTTATGCTGTTCTTGAAAATGCTATTTCGAGCAACAGTACGGAATGGAAATCAAATTTCTTTTTTGTTAAAGCTCCGAGCGCGCATATCCTTGAAAACGGAGAAACTGAGGAGTTTACTTATGACTGGGGCTACAATGAATCCTGGGTGTACGGGGGTCGAAAGGTGATTGGTGAGATGGCCCCCGACGACCAATTTTCATCCGATTTGATCGAGGAGATGAGATCGAATAAATACCAATCAGCTTATTTGATCGGAGAAGTTTTCCTTCGGAAGGCTGGATTGAGTTCTTTGGATTTTCCCATTCCATCGGACAATCGATCTCTAGGTAAGATTTTTTCCTGTTTTAATTATTTTTTTTCTTTTAGAAAAGGATTTATGAATTTGTCATCCACTAATGTTTATCGATTTCATGTCGCAGCCTCCATGGTCGAGAGCTGCCGTTTTTCTGTGGTCGGAAAATCTGTCCTTTCAAATTCGAAAAAGTCGTCGGGCAAAATCCCCATAGAGCAGAAGCAATCCAGAAAGAGGAGAAGAAACCAAATCCTGGATCTGGAGGACATTGAGGATGATTCGTTCGAAAATGCAGATCCCATCCGAGTAGCTCCTCCTTCTTCTGGTCAAACTTCGTCGAACATACCGTCTACAAGCTCTCGCCCAGGCCGCGGTTATCCACCCAAATTCCTTAGGCAAGAACATGGCATTCTGGGCTGTCAATCTTGGTCAGAGCGTAATCCTACTAGCCCTAAAGCTAAAAGAAGGACTCAGTTTTTTGACAAAGAAGGAGAGTATTTTACTCACATCGGAGATACTAGTCATAAAGCTTCTCTGGTAGATATGATTGAGAGCCATCCTCAAGGGAAACGGGCGGCCGGATATTCCGAGAAGGATTCACTACCGTCCGACGATAAGGAGAACGTCGTCGATAAATCCATTCGACTTCTCCTATCTTCGACCTTTGTCCGAGATGTAGATAGGACGGTTAGGAAAAAGCCTCTCGAACAGCTGGCGAGGGCAGCTCATGCCCATGAAGTGGTAATATTTTTCAACTCCGTCCCTTCTTTTAATAAACCTCAATATTCTATTCCATTTTTGTTTAGACAATTTTTCCTTATCACAGACTGGTAATGCCCTGGTGTCCGCGCTGTATGATATGGCCTTGCATAGAGAACAATGCGATTATGTTGAAGAAAGCAACAAAATTTTAACCGCTAGAGTCAAGGAGCTCGAAGATCAACTTGCTCGGACCCATAATTCTCGCGCTTCTACTGAGACTCAATCTGCTGCTATTGTTAATCAGAACCTGGAGACCGACAATCCTCATATTATCAGTATGATGACTGATACTAGTCAGTACCAAGCGCAGGTCGACCAGATGAATCGAGAAATGGAAGACCAACGAATTGCGCACGCCACTGTGGTTAGCAAGCTGGAGTCGGAGATTGTTGCGCTTCGATCTCAACTTGCGACCAAAGAAGATGGCTCCTCTGATTTGGATAAGGTCATAGACGAGCATCACTCTCTCGACGTTGAACCTATCGTTCGAGAGTTTCTTGATTCTCCAGTGCATACCGCCATAATTAATCTGAAAATTGGAGATCTGCTTTTGAGCTCGTTTTTTAAGGGGGTCGACCAATTGATAGAGTCTGGACTAATCCCTGATAGGCGCGGCGAATATCGCGAAGTTATGTCGATCGAAAAGGATCGCAAACTCCAGGATTATCCTCCCGACTGCTTGCCTTTTGTTGAATATAATAACCATCCTCTAGCTCACTTGGTCGATGTGTACGGAACTCCGTTCCCTGTACCCGCACCCGACTTAGGGTTAATAGAGCATGTAGTAGAAGATCGAGAAGATGAAGAAGAAGAAGAGGATAACGAAGGGGATACTGAAGGAAATCAGGCCGATGAGGGAGAGAAGGAAAATGAGGAAAGATTATCCTCGAAGGAAGTTAATTCCCCATCTTAGGTAGTTTTTTAGGATATAGTTTTCTTCTCTAATCCTTGTAATTTTTGTCACTTCATTTAGCAGATCTAACAAAACCTGTAATCGATGTAAAATTCCTCTGTTGATATATGATTCTCCGTGAAACATTTTTTGTCGTTTTGATGATAATAGTATGCACCTGATAATCCATCTTGTTATGTATCCGTTCCGTTATTTATTTGAATTTTTACTGCGCGCGCCAAGGATTGAGGGCACGAATGTCATTTCCTTTACTATATGTAAAGGTAAAATCTTTGGGGTTTTACCGCGCGTCCCCACTTGCAATATAAAATTTTCTTGTTGTTTATCGGAGCTCATAGTTCGATAATTCATAGAAATTTCTGATTTTTTGATCATGAGTTCCAACCTCTTTTCTGGAGCTACAAAACGGTCTCTCCGAGGTCTACCCCGACGAGATACTCCGAAAAAGAAAGCTCGAACGGAAAGTTCACATCAATCATCTTCCCAGGGAGGAGCTTCTTCTCGGGAAGCCATGCCTCAATCCGACCCGGTATCATCCTCGTCAGGCGGAAATCCGAAAATAGTGAAGGATATTCTTTCTCTGACCAGGGAAAGTAGGAATTCTTCAACGGGACTTTCAGGGGCCCCAATCCGTAGTCCAATAGTCGATCCAAAAGTACTGGAGGCTTACCAGAACGGGGGTTCCCGATCTACCTCTCCTCCTCTTGTAGACCCAACAATCAATGACGAGTCTCGAGTTATTTCTCCTCCTCCAATCGACAATCCAACAAACGAGGAATCTCGAGCTACCTCTCCCCCTCTCGTAGACCAATCAACAAATGAGGAGTCACGAGCTATTTCTCCTCCTCTAGTCGTCCAGACAACGAACGAGGAGTCTCGAGCTACTTCTCCTCCTCCAGTCGACCGATCAACGGGCGAACGTCCCCCTTTCGATCGAGATACAACGAATCAAACTTCAAGTCAAGAAGGTTCCCAGCAGGACGTAATTACTGTCCCCAATTCTGACGTTGAGCCAACTCTGCGACTAGGGGGTCCTGTGGAAGATATTCCTGAGTCTTTCTTTGCCCCTTTGCGTTCACAGGTTGTTGTTTCAACTTCTCAACATACCCGAGCCATCTCTCCTGTCCCCATTTCTCAAGATGTATCAAAAACTGGGTCTGGTCCCAGTCATTCTGGTTTTGAAAATACCGCGGACGATCCGTCTCTTTTAGACGAGCGTCCTTTTAAGGAGCAGGTCGAGGAGATAACTGAGTTCGGGATGAGTCGATCTGGTGGGGTTTCCACTGATGCATGCATTCCAACAACCGTCGAGCCTGATGGGGTTTCTTGGAATCTCGGAATGGGTACAATTCTGCCCAAGGAGCTTGATAAATTGAAGAACCATTCTTCTTTGCGTCTTGTTCAGTCCATTTTTAAGCGTTTGGAGATGGTAAGTGGACTTTTGTTGTTGTTGTAATAGGTATTTTTTTATCCCCTAGATTTTTGAAGTTCCTTATCCTATCTTTAAATCAGGCTAAGCATGAAGCTCTCCAGCTCGGGATACAGAATGATGAGTGTTACTTTTCTCGAGAAGAGTCTCTTGAACGGATGAACTCGATCGCTGTTGCTCATCGATCTCTGATGACCGAGGTGGAGAATCTCCGAGCTGCTGCTGATAGACTTACTAAAGAGAAAGAAGAACTTGCTCAAGCAAATAGGAGCTTGGTGTCCGATAAGGAACAGCTCACTAAGGAAAAAGAAGACCTTCTCCAGCTGAAAGGGCGAGAGTTTGACAGAGGTTTTTCTCTTGGATATAAGCAGCGTGCCAACGAAATGATGAACTTTCTTGCTTATCAGACGAGTCCCGATCATGCTCTCGAACAGTAGACAAGGGTCTTCCATTTTTTTTTATTTTTTATTTTTTTTTAGAGAATGTAAATATATATTTTGCTCGATGAATAGAAAATCATGCTGTTTTTGTTCGATTTCTGTGTAGAAGATGCATCTTTTCGACCTGTTTGCCCATTAATAACTTCTTTCAATTATCTTGGGAGAGAAGAAGCCAATTTGGTAGTTGTGCCGTAACCGTAGGACGTTTCGTATGCTTTGTGCATTAATTGAACATTTCCCCATACTATAAATAACTCATTTGAGAAGTAGGAAACATAAAAGATGGAAATAACATGTCTCCCATAAATATTTCATTTTGGTATTTATGGCATGTCGACTACGGTGGAGATATCAATCCAATTATTCCGTGAGCAATGAGAGCTGGTTAGTTCATTAAAATGATGGTGTCCCCTGAGGCAGGTATGCTTTTCGACCAAGGAGGCTACTTTGTCGAGACTCGAGAAACCGCAGAATACCCTTCTGTCCATGCATGCTCGAAAACTTGTCTCCAAGGCACGGAGAACGAACCTGTCTCAATTGTACGACAGCTAAGTTCCTTCCTTCATCGTTTGCAGAAAGAATTACCCTTTGAACCATTCCTCTCTCAGTGTGCTTTTAACTTGATACTGTGACTGACCCCAGCTGCAGCATGCCTTCCCGACTACAATGTCGCCCGTTTGGAGGTCGACAATTCACCAGCATCAGCAAATATACGCACTTCTACATGTTTCTTGTCTCTTTTGATTTCAATCTAAAAGGGAACAAAATCCAGAGCTGGATAATATATTCATCTAATCAGGTGGACACTTCGTACAATCCCAATTCTTGAGTGCCTTTGAGATACCTTAATATTCTTTTAGCAGCTAAGAGATGAGATTGCTTAGGATTTGATTGAAATCTCGCACAAACCCCAACATAATACATAATATCAGGTCTGCTAGCTATTAAGTATAACAGTGACCCCATTATGCCTCTGTATTTAGTAATGTCAACTGATTTTCCATCTTCATCTTTATCCAGACGAAGTCCAGTAGACATAGGAACACTAACAGATGAGCTAGTTTCCATACCAAATTTCTTGAACAGATCTTTTGTGTACTTTACTTGATTAATAAAAATACCACCAGACAGCTGTTTGACTTGTAATCCAAGAAAGTAATTTAGTTCTCCCATCATGCTCATTTCAAACTTATTATGCATCAACTTAGAGAACTTTTCACACATCTGTTGGTTAGTTGAACCAAAAATAATATCGTCCACATATATTTGAACTAACAATATATGATTATCCCATTCAATAGTGAACAAAGTCTTATCTACTTTACCTTTGCGAAATCCTTTAATTAAAAGAAAATCAGATAAAGTATCATACCATGCTCTTGGAGCCTGTTTAAGTCCATAAAGAGCTTTCTTTAGACGTAAACTTCTTCTTGCAGTTCTCCATTGAGAAAAGCAGACTTCACATCCATTTGATAGACAGTGAAGTTCTTGTGAGCAGCATAGGCTAAGAATAATTTGATCGCTTCAAGCCTTGCAACTGGTGCGAATGTCTCATCAAAATCAATGCCTTCTTCCTGGCAGTAACCTTTGGCAACTAGTCTTGCTTTATTTCTGGTAACAATACCATCTTCATTCATTTTATTCCTGAATACCCACTTAGTGCCAATTACCCTTTGATGAGTAGGTCTGGGAACTAAGCACCAGACTTCATTCCTTTCAAATTGATTTAACTCTTCTTGCATTGCTTCAATCCAGTGAGAATCACTAAGAGCTTCATGAATTAACTTGGGCTCAATTTGTGAAAGAAAACTTACAAACATTGTTTCATTTATAGTTGACCTTCTTGTTCTCACTCTATCCAATGGGTCACCAATCACTAGTCCAGGTGGGTGATCTCTGAGCCATCTGAGACCAGGTTGCAAATCTGGATGTTGTCCTCTTGATTGATCTTGCAACACTACTGTTGGAGTCTCATTAGTAGTCTGTTGAACAGGCTCTGGTCTGTCAGCTGTTTGCAACTCCTCTGTTAGACAATCAACAGACTGATTTTGAACAGCACTTGAGTTACTAGCTAGGTTTAGATCAGGTAGTAAGATGGGTACATACTCTTCTTTTCTTTCCACACTCAATTTCTGAAAATCAGCAGATATTTTTGGATTAGCACTTTGATTCTTTTCAGAAGATTGGTTTGGTTCATCAAATACTACATGAATAGATTCTTCTACAAGTAAAGTTCGTTTGTTAAAGACTCTGTAAGCTTTACTAACAGTAGAGTATCCTACAAAGACAGCTTCATCAGTCTTTTCTGCAAAAGCAGTAAGGTGATTTTTCCCATTATTCAAAACATAGCATTTACAACCAAAGATCCTAAGATAGTGTATATTAGGTTTTCTGTTGTTCCACAGTTCATAAGGTGTCTTATTTTGACTCTTGTTGATCATGCATCTGTTCTGGGTGTAGCAGGCTGTATTTGTGGCTTCTGCCCAGAATCTTTGGGGCAGTTTTGCTTCAGCTATCATTGTCCTGGTAGCTTCTTTTAGAGTTATGTTTCTCCTTTCAGCAACTCCATTTTGTTGAGGGGTTCTGGCAGCAGAGTACTCATGGTTGATTCCTCTGGAGTTACAATACTCTTCAACAGTAGAGTTTGTAAATTCAGTCCCTCTATCTGATCTGATCTTCAATATTCTTTGACTCTTTTCATTGGATCAGTTCCATCAGATTGGTAAGATGTTCCTTGGTTTCACTTTTCTTTTTCATGAAAATCACCCAAGTAAATCTTGAATAATCATCCACAACAGCTAGGCATTATTTCTTTCCACCATTGCTGATAGGATCAATGGGGCCAAACAGATCCATATGTAGTAGCTCCAAAATTCTGGTTGAAGATTGGTGCTTCTTGCTTTTGAAAGTGGACTTCACTTGTTTACCCTTCTGACAGGCGTCACAGAGCTTATCTTTGCTCATGACTGTCTTTGGAATTCTTTCTACCAAATTATTCTTTATTAATCTGTTGATGGTCTTGAAATTCAAATGATTCATTCTTTTGTGCCAAAGCCAATTGATTTCACTTGGTGTAGAAACCACCAAACAAACATTAGAATTCTTGTCCACAGAATTCCAGTCAACTACATAGATATTCCCCTGTCTTCTTTCAGATAAGATAACCTTCTTTGTTCCAATTTGTTCAACGTAGCACCTATCTGATGAGAAGATAACAGAAAATCCTTTGTCACAAAATTGACTTATGCTCAGCAGATTGTACTTCAGGCCATTAACATAAGAGACGTCAGATATCTCAATGTTTCCTTTGATTAGCTTTCCAACCGCAACAATCTTGCCTTTTTTGCTGTCTCCGAAAGTGACTCTTGGACCATTTACGGCAGCAGCATCAGTCAGTTCATGTATGTCACCACACATGTGCCTTGAACATCCACTGTCCAAGTACCATTTCTTCTCTACTTTACTCCTACTCCTAACCCTAACCTACAAAACAAAAAAAAATTGTTTTAGGTACCCTTTATTGAGAGGGTCCTGGTGGATTAGTGTCACCTTTGACAACCTAAGATGTTGAAGTCTTAGGCTTCTTAGGCTTTTGAGTTTTAGCAGGAGAATGAGCAACTTTTTCTTCACCATAATCAGCAGGCATATTATGTTGATAATCATTATGATGTGAATAATGTTCATAAGCAGGGTAGGGTGCATGATAAGCAGGGTATGCATGCATTGGATGAGCAGGATATGTAGTAGCATAATAAGGTGGATAATGGGGTGCAACATAATAAGATGAGTAAGCAGGTTGCACATAATAAGACTCATTTCCATACCAAGCATCATTATTATAATTTCTTTGCTTCTTAGGTTTGCTCTTTACTTGCTCTTTAACAGACGACTTAGTTTTACTAGTCTGATTGGTTTTACTCTTATCAGCAGACTTCTTAGGACTACTTTGCTGTTTGGTCTTACAAGTCTGTTTTTCATTTTCAGGCTTTTTACCCTTTTTAGCCTTAGGAGATTTCTTCTCCTTTTTCTCTATCTCAAGTGAAGTAGATTTAGCAGTCTGAACATATAAAATAACGTTACTGTTATCAGCAGATATAAACTTTTCAGTCTTGTTCAGTTCTAAATTTTCTTTTACTAAAGGTGTTCTCTGTTCATTAGGTGTGTCTACTGATGCAACAGACGACTTATCATGACTATATATTATCTTTTCAAGCTCCATTATTTTTCCTTTGTAAACTTCACATTCTCCTTTCAGAGATTCACACTCATGCGACAGCTTTTTATACTTAGCTGATTCTTGCTGTTTTTCAACATTAAGTTTCAGTTCAGTATTTTGCTTTTTCAGCACAGTCATCTCTTCCTTAAGCTTTGCAAATTCATTAACAACGTTTTTGTTGTTTTTCATCATTTGCTCAAATGAACTAAATAGCTCATTTTCATTTTCAGTGAGAGTTACCTCATTGTCAGAATCATCTGATTCTTTTGCCATGAGACAAAGCAGTGCGGGTGTCTCTTCTTCAGCTGAGTCATCATCTGATGTCCTCGATTTAGAATTAGACGTGTAGATGGCTGCTATCTTTTCAGCTTCAGCCAACAATACTTTGCTCTTCTGATGTCTCCTCTCTTTCCTAGCTTTCTTTTCCTCCTCAGTATACTTCTCTGCTTTAGGATATGGGCAGTCCTTAATGAAGTGTCCCAATTTCCTGCAATTGTAGCACTTTAGTTTGGATTTAAAGTCATCCTTACTATTATATGAAGTAGAGGTAGGGTTAGAAGTAGAAGCATTGTTATATTTGTTCTTCATTTTTCTTTTATAGAACTTTTTGAACCCATTCAATAACAAAGCAACATCGCCCGCAGTGTATTCCTTTTTGTTGAGCAGCGTGGTCTCATCAGATGAGTCCACTTCTCTTATCTTCCCGGTTGATCTCCTTGATCTTTCTACAGCAACCAAGGCAGCAGTGGGACTAGAAGTTGAGGTCTCTTCTATACCCATTCTTGGCAGTTTATACTCCTATGCCTTGAGTACAGAAAACAGCTATGTCAGAGAGATCTTCCCCAGATCTCTTGATTCTTCCATTGATGTGATCTTCATGTTGAACTTTGGTGGTAGCGCCTTCAAAACTTTAACGGTGATCTCTTTATCCGTGAAGGTCTTTCACAACTTTAGTACATTGTTCAACGCCTTTGTGAACCTTGAATCCATCTGGTCAATGGTTTCTCCAGGTTTCATCTTGAAGCTTTCTAACTTCTCCAGGGCTATGCTCAGATTGTGTTCTTTAATGGAGTCATTCCCTTCACTCATATCACGGACCTTATCCCACATCTCCTTAGATGTCTTGCAGTGTTTGACCTTGTCAAATCTGTCGTTGTCGAGAGCTTTAGTCATGATGAAGATTCCAACCTTATCGATATTTTTCAGTTTTATTTCCTCAATTGTCATCTCTTCAGGTTCCTTGTCAACAACCACATCTTGGTCATCAACCTTGATTGTTTTGGTGATTCTGATAGGACCTTGGGTTATGCACCTGTACATATTATCATTATAAGCAGGAAGGAAAATTTCCATGCGTATTTTCCAGTCCTCAAAACTCATTCCGCCAATGTGGGGTACATGGCTGATACAATCCATTTTTCAAAAAGTTTTTCTTTTAAAAAATATTCTCTTTTGAAAACTTTTGAAAACCTTTGAAAAACACTCTAGGATCAAGCTCGTGGAGCAGGCAAATGATTCGAATGAACCACCTGCTCTGATACCACTTGTTGGTCCCAAGTGGTCAGATGAGGTCTAGAAGGGGAGGGGGGTGAATAGACCTCTTAAAATTTTACCTTTAAAATTCTCTAACTTTTTCTGTCAGCAGACTAAGCTGATCAAGATTCGTGAGTATACTTGCACAAAGCTTTGAACAGCAGAGTTGACCACTCTTCTGATTTTACTAAGCTGATTTTGAGAAAATCAGAGTTTTAAAATAACTTACTTGCAGCGGATTTGTCAAGTGTTTTTCACAAGTAGTTTTCTTAACTTAGAAAAGGTTTTATCCCCAGTTTTTGCAAACTCCTTTTAAAATCTTTTCAACAGTTAACTTAAGTGTTTAGTATGCTTTTTGAAAATATGCAAGAAGATATTGCAAGTATAAACACCAGAATTTTTATAGTGGTTATATGGATAAAAATCCTTTAGTCCACTCTTCCAAGTCACTTAGATCTTGGGTTATACTATAATCACACAGATTACAATATACTCTGCTTGCGCCAAACAACAAATGAACTGGCCACAAGTTCGTTACAGGAAATCACTTAGAAGTCCTATACTACAAAGCTTTATCACTCACACAGATGGATAACAGCTTCTCACAACACGTTTCTAACAAAATCACTCAGATTTATATGTATATTCTTTTATCTCTCAGTTCTGCTTTCGTCAATAGATGACTAAGCTGATGAGTTTTTGTTCTTGAGTTTGAGACTTAGAAGAATTCTGCTTCGAAATTTGGTCTCAGTTGTGTTGCTCCTTCTTCTCTAACTCTTGAACTTGAACTATTTATACTTGAGGTTTGAAATCTGCCCGTTGAGAGATCGACATGTGTCCAAATCCTCGAGTACTGGTCCTTGTTTCAGAAACGGCTACCTGCGACTGAACACTGTACACTCTGCTGTACTTTCTGTCAGGTCGCAATAAATGCACTCTGCTGATACGAGGTTTCTCTTCAATCATTTGTCTTTAATACCCTTTCCTTTCAGCATTTATTACTTTAGGTGCATTTATTACCGTTGCAATAACTTCTGATCAATTCCACTCTGCTGATCGAATCCACTCGTCTGATGAACACTCGGCTGATCCCAAACTGAACTCATCTGATTTGAGTCTGCTGAAAATCCACCAGTCTGATTCCATTCTTCAGCAACAGATCAGTAGTCTTCTGGACCATAAGATTTGACCCTTCTGATTTGGCATCTTCCTTGGTCAAAAATCTTCTAAGGGATTGACTAAGTTTCCATTACTTAGCTGATGACTTTTGGAAATCATCAAAACCTCCCTTCACTTTTAAGTCTTCATCTTCATCCAACAAAAAAAGTTGTATCCTTTTCGAAATTTTCATACAAAACTCTTCAAATCAAAAGTATAGTAGTTTTTTTTTCTTAGCAAGTAGTAGTTGTAAACCCACAAATAATCATATCAAAGTATGTTAATTATTGATTATATATTTACAATATAATTCAATTGAATTAATTATATTGCTAATTAAAGTTCATTTTTTGAGATTAACCATTTAAATTGGTGAAAATAATTAATAATTATTCAAGTCGTATCTATTCTTTGTATGCAAATTTTGGATACTCAAATTAATAATCTTCTCATTAGAAAATTATTTTTAATGTAATTTTTTGCGTAGCACGGGAATAGGCTAGTTCTAAATATAAGGAACTATTTAATAAAAATAATAATGTACGCTAATACGAGTATTAAGTAGTGCGGGCAAAATAGGGCGGTGAAATACACAACTCGTCTCAACAAATCTATTTTTTGGTTGAATTAAAATTAGTGAGAATTAATTTAATTAGGTTTGATTGGGTCAATTACAATCAAGTTTAGTAAACAAATTTAGTAACGTAACGTAACTCATTTAATCAAAAGATATCCCAGCCGCCTTAACCACTCAGTATGCATTTCTTTCTCAATGTTCTCCCGAGTTATATTCGAGATCTTGTAAAGCTTGATATTATTCATTAATGGTAATTTGCCCTGTTGGGTTCCTAAAAAAAAAAAAATATCAATCTCATTGCCATCTTATGAATGATTGAGAAAGAAAAGTCTATAGTGACTTCACCTCATGCCATCTCCAACCCAAAGACTTCCCCTCACCAATTACTTCAAATTCACAATTTATCTCACTCCCATTTTTAATAATAGTAAAAAGAATAATAATAACAATAGTAAAATATTATAATAAAAGTTATTTGGGTACACAATAATAATAATAGCTGTAATAATAATATTTTTTTGCTATGCAATAATAATGGTAAAATTCATTTTTGGCACCATAGAACTAAGCTTTTTGATCAATTTTGGTACCATGGTGTCAATTTTGGTCCCAATTCCGATGGGCGTTTTTTGATACTTCCATTAGTTGACTTGAAATTTCCGTTAAGTCAACTGATGGAAGTGCCAAAATTGAAAACGCCAGTCAGAATTAGTGTAAAAATTGATACCATGGTACAAAAATTGAAAACGCATAGTTCTATGGTGCCAAAATTAAATGAATGTTTGCCTTTAAAGGACTGAAAAATAGTTTTTAAAGGGGAAAAATAATTTTGTGTTAACAAAATTCTGTTTGATTAAAACGTTTGATAAAACTCACGCTTATTCCAATGCCAAACCACTCAAAAGAACTCTTATTTCATAAGATTTTAAAGTGGTGTTACTCTGCTGAACTAAGAACAACTAAGTGTTTGGAGAACAATCAAGTGAACCGCTACACTTAAGTTAATTTTAGTGATTTAAGAAAAAGGTTTAAAATGTCTTTTCACCCTCCCCTCTAGATCCTTTTGATCACTTGCAACCCCAACAACACTTTTATCCCGAAAATCTCATAATTTATAATCTTTCAATAGTTTTCATATCTTTTTATACTATTAATCATTTATATTTATATTTTAATAATAAGTGGTAAATTTATTATTAAAAATGAGTTTCTAAAATAATAATAGATTAATGTATTTGTATTTAGTTTTAATATAATTTTGTTGTTTTTGATGTAGTTCTTTTATCTCCGGTTACGTTTGTATTTAGTAAATTATTTGAATTAATTAAGTTTAGAAAAAAAAAAGTTATATCATATAAAATAATATTTAGTTATATTAAACAAATTATTTGAACTTGAAATAATATTATTTAATAAGTAATAAAAATTTAATTTTGATGCTATGTACATAAAATTATTTCTTAATGAATGAATAGTATTTCACAAGTTGTGGAATAATGTTTCGGAAAGGGTGGGTGAGAGACGTAATATGAAAAAGTAAGACCCAAAATCTCCAAATTTGTAGAAAATGTCAATTTGATGTTAAAAAGTTTAGGGTGGGAGATTCATAGGAATTAGTACAATCTAATTTTTATTATTGAAATCAATAAAATATATAAGAAAATAAATAATTACCATCATACAAATTTGACCAAGTTCATGTCAATATATAAAACACACGTGTAATAGAGAATAAAATATTTTGAAAAGTCCTATCTTTTTGTTGTGAAATTTTGGTTTTACTGTAAATTTAAATAAATCATAGTTTTGAAATAAATATCTCATATAATTTTATAATATGATATATGACATAAAATAACTAAAAATATAAAACGACTGGCATGTAGAGGAGTCACGCCACTAGACGTTGTCCTAAGAAAGTGATTGCCTCCCCTCGTGCAGGTATTGGCGGCTGATCACAATTCCAAGATAAAACTCAAATGGCCTCACCGACGTCCTCGTCTGTGAGCACGTGCACAGGAAGACAAAGAACCAGTCTTTATCTCTAGTGCCCAATAACAATATAGAAAGTATTTCATGAATGCAACCTAGCTTGCTAGTGAGTGTGTGTTACTAAGACCCTGGGACATTCCTATTTATAGTGTTCATGAGAGACCTTAATGGTCAAAATATTAAGAGCCACATAATGGCACATCTTTGTAACGTCAAATGCATTAACAGCCGCTTAATGTGCCATTATGTGGCTCTTAATGCATTTGACATTACAAAGTTTATTTTTTATTTTGAAGTTTAAAAACTTCTAAACTTCCTACATTGAACCTCGGACATTATAAGTACTCCTTTTCTTTCCCATTCCATATTCATATAAATTACTAACATAAACCTTATCAAGTTTCTGAAAGAATATGGGCCGCTTTTCAACTGTTTTCTTGGTGTTGTTGCTTCTTTTGGTAACTGGTTAGTACTATACATATATCACTCGCATATCATTTTATTTCAATTATAATTTGTTACAATCATAGAGATAATTTCACTTTTGGTATCACAAGTAACCACATTTTATGGTTATGGTACCATAATTTTAAAAATATACACATTTAGTACCACATGTTAGTTATTCACGATACCTTTCATGAATGCAACCTAGCTTGCTAGTGAGTGTGTGTTACTAAGACCCTGGGACATTCCTATTTATAGTGTTCATGAGAGACCTTAATGGTCAAAATATTAAGAGCCACATAATGGCACATCTTTGTAACGTCAAATGCATTAACAGCCCCTTAATGTGCCATTATGTGGCTCTTAATGCATTTGACGTTACAAAGTTTATTTTTTATTTTGAAGTTTAAAAACTTCTAAACTTCCTACATTGAACCTCGGACATTATAAGTACTCCTTTTCTTTCCCATTCCATATTCATATAAATTACTAACAAAAACCTTATCAAGTTTCTGAAAGAATATGGGCCGCTTTTCAACTGTTTTCTTGGTGTTGTTGCTTCTTTTGGTAACTGGTTAGTACTATACATATATCACTCGCATATCATTTTATTTCAATTATAATTTGTTACAATCAGAGAGATAATTTCACTTTTGGTATCACAAGTAACCACATTTTATGGTTATGGTACCATAATTTTAAAAATATACACATTTAGTACCACATGTTAGTTATTCACGATACATTTGGTACTTCCGTCAATTTTTTGATGGAAAATTCAATTTCGGACGGAAAGTTGAGAGAAAATTTGCATAATTAGTCCTATAGTTATAGATTACCGTCAAAGTTTGTCCCACATATTTTCTGGCCGATAAATTTACCTTAAAGTTACACTCGCATGTCATTATATTTCAATTATAATATGTTACAATCATATTTTGCTTTGTGCAAAACTTATTTTCATTCCATTGTAACTTTTTAATCATATTTTGACCCCTTAGATGTTGATTCGGTTTGGTTGGATCGTTAAGTTGTGTTCCTTTTTTGTTGGTTCCTGTTAACGAAGTGACTTAACAATTTTTAGAAAAATTAACCAATTGATGAATTGTTAACAGAGATAGGCCCAATGGTGGGATTTGGAAAGAGCTGTCCAGCATCAGTTAGCAAAAATTTTGAGGGACTATGCTTTTTCAACCATAGCTGCAAAATTGTTTGCAACGATGAGGGGTTATATGGCGGCGAATGTTCTTATTTTTTGAAATGCTTGTGCAACCATCGTTGTTTTCCGTTGTAAGAAGAATGTGTTTTATCTTTTTAGGTTTGGGGGTGTTTTAATTATCTTTGTGCAAATTAAAAGTCTATTGATGTAAGACTTTTAGTTGTGGTGTTTAATGACAATGAATTTGTGTTGACATTATTAATATCTGTTATCGTGCATTTTAATTATTGCTTAACTAGTATGCCATGTTTTGAAAATCGGACCAATTGATCCGATCGGTTTAAACACTAAGTAGGCAGCAGTCTGATCCGACTAACCCCTAAAAGTAGTTTCCTTTATAATCAGTATGAACCGATCAAAATCGGTGGTTCGAGAGAAACAAAAGTTCACTTAAGGGAGAAAATTTTAATATTTTTTTAGGTTAGAACATGTTCTACTGCAACTTTTTTTTCTTTCTTTTATCTGATCAAACAATTAAACTTTGTCGACTCCTTTAGAACTTCAAAGAACAAGAAATTCTTGCATATTCTAGTTGTGCAACCTTTCTATCATTATTGGGTACTATTTTTATGCATGGATCAAAATGTGTTGTTACAAGTACATAATTAGATTTATCGAATTTTTTATGTACATGTTCAATATAATGTGATTGAAACAATATTGTATAATTATCATCTAAAATTATTCTTATTCCAAGAATATCATCAATCACATCCATAGTTTTTCTGTCAAAACAATTTGATAAAAATTCCCCAGTATTCTTCACTTGTTCCAAGTGAGTACCATATATTAACATGTTATCTACATACAAACATATAATGACAACTTTTCCATCTACAAATTTACTACAGACACATAACAAAAAGACATGCATGACTATTTTATATTCTAGAGTTGTCGTAAGTAACATAATAATTAATCAATTCTATATATGGAAAAATGCACTACTACTACAAAAAAAAAAATTAAATTACAATTTTCATCAAGATGTAATTTTTTAAAAGAAATTATTGTCAGGGATTCAATTTTTAAAACCTCCTCAACAATTTAAAGAGTATAATTTTTGCTTAATGCATGAGTAATTACATCACGTTTCTGGACTTGGCACTTTCCACCCTGAAATTATAGGGTTTTGGCATTTGCACTCTAACTTTAAAGTTTTGGCACTTTGTACTTTAGAAATACAATTTAGTTGCCACTTTGCACCCTAGTGTGTGTTTTGAAGAAAAAAGTCATTGATGGAAGAGTAGAATAACCATTTATTAATATTTTTGGCACTTTTAAGTTGTATTTCCAGGGTGCAAAGTGCCAAAACTTTTAAGTCAGAGTGCAAAGTGCCAAAACCCTATAATTCAATGGTGCAAAATGTCAAAAACCCCACGTATCTCTTAAATAGGGGTGGGCGCGGGGCGGGTTTGGGACGGGTTCGGGACTAGAGACACATATATAGTAAATTTCGGGATTGACACTTTAAATCCCAAACCCGTCCCGTAATAATACGGGTACCCACTTCCGGGTATCCAAATTATTGCGGGACGGGTCGGGATTGCGGGTTCCATACTTTTCTTACACAAAAATTATCCATAGACCTAATAAAAGTAAATTACATAATCAAATTGGCGTCCCTTTTTTTGTTGCTAAAATGAATCATTTTTTTATCTATTATTTACATACACATAACAAATTAAAAATCATTTCAAGCATATTCAAATACGATTTAAAACTATATAATGAGCAAATACTAAAATACGATCTAAAGTACGTCTCAATAAAAAAATCAATCCATACTATCTCGAGCAAATATCAAATAATTATCTAAAGTCATAATGTAGTATGTATGTACTATAGTGGTAAGATTTAAAGAAAAAATAGGTATAAGTAAAAGAATTCTTTAAATGGTATCAATTAAGTAGGTAGATAATCTCGTAGTTGTAATTAATTAAAGTGTATAAGTTATATATTATTAGAGATATATAGGCGGGTTCGGGTATTCGGGGTTGGAGAGACCAATCCCAAACCAGCCCCGTATTCTAGTAACAAAATATGGGTATTTCAAGTTCGGGTACCCAAACCCGAAAACACCCGTCCCGTTCGGGTTTCTTAAAATATGGGACGGGTCAGGTTTGGGTTACCCGAACCCGACGCCCACCCCTACTCTTAAATAAACTATGCTTTTAAAAAATTGAAAACCAAAGTTTAAATCAGAATTTCCATGTTTGCAAATATAGCGTATATTAACTTTTCTACTTAAAAAATAATGCAACATTATTGGGTAATTAATGTTGTTGGGACATTCTTTGTATTTAGGTCGGACGTGTATATATATATATATATATATATACTAGTCAAGAGCAACGCGCAAGGCGCGGTGTTTCTGCCCAGTTTTTGCGCCTTTTTGGGGAACATTCGAGCCTACACCGCTGTAATGGCTCCAGCCCTTTAATGGGACCCATTGATGGTACCCGCCAATTGCAGGCACAATTAATGTGCTTCCACATGGCATAAATTTAATTATTAAAAAAAATCCTAATTTTTACCATATATCTTTTACTCAATTTTTTCACAATTTAAAACATTAATTTTTAAAATAAAATTACACTTTCTTTTTTTATACTCTCTCGATTTTTTTTTTATTTTTCATTTTAGGATTCAATGTAAAATTAATTTTTTTTGTAATTAATGCTGTGATTATTTGATTAAAATAGTATTTTGGAATTTTTGCTTAAAGAAATTGGCTATTATTACGTATCTTATAAAAAAGTTAACCGAAATGAATTATAATGTAGTTTCTACTTCAATATTTTTCTTGAATTTATAATTTTTCAAAATGTATCTCGAAAATTTTCCAAAAAGTTTCTAATATCTAACCAATTAAAACATACCATGATAATAAAACATGATTATTTGAGATTATTGCTTAAAAAAATGGCTAACATTTAACCAAAACGAATTATAGTGTAGTTTCTACTTCAATATTTCTCTTGAATTTACAATTTTCAAAATGTATCTCAAAAATTTCCAAAAAAATTTCTAATATTTAACCAATTAAAACATACCACGAAAATAAAACATAAATCCTTGCCCACAATAGATTTGCCGTAGAATATTTTATAAAAGAAAAAAAATATTTCGCCATACATACATATTGATTTTTCTATTAATTTTCCAATTTGCTATTGATTTTATATTCATATATGCCATGTTGATTTGCAGGGGAAGATTTTATTTTTTTTTAAAATAAAAAAAAAAAAAAACTAATAACCCTGCCAAGGAACAATCCAAGTTGTCTCCCACTTGCCAGGTGTCGGCCAAAAGAGTGGTTGTAATGAATACAGGGGTGTAGGATTGAAGTAACCCCTTTTTGGGGTCGACCTATTGTTGTGCTTGTCTTTGTTAATTGCCTTTAATTTTGTTTGATGATTGTTATAGAACATCCATATAGAGTTTGATTCCTAAAGAGTTTCTCTAATAGAATGATTATGTTGTTACACCAGACGAAAATGTCATTTGTAGTAGAATGTTTAATATAGGATATATAAGCAATGGAATAAACTTCCGTCTTTTCAGTTACCGGAAAAATAAGAGTGCTGAAAGTTTTATACTATCCCTTAGCAGTCTTTTGAAAAGAAAGATATTACAAACCAAAATTCCCAAAGGTTCAAACAAAATCCTAACCAAATACAAAACGTTTAAAAGACATTCATTGTTGTAACCAATTCTTACTATGTAATAAATAAAAAGTTACATGTAGCTTTTACATTCATATACAATATTATAAGATATACTATTACAGGAGTGTTTTTTTAATAAAACAACCAAGTCATCTTATTTACCCATCAATATTTTTTTTTATCTACTAGACTGTGTATTTACAGCTCGGACCGAAGAGTGCAAAGGGTATAGGTCCTCCCCAGTGTGATGTCTCCAGTAGGATTCGAACTTGAGTCTCGCCTCTGTGGGTCGCAAGTCACTACCACTTGGCCCAACCACCTTGGGTATTTACCCATCAATATAGTTGCTTTAAATCTTATATTTAGTTTTTCTTAAGTGAAAATCTTATACTTAGTTAAAAAAAGTATAACATTTTTTTTAATAATTTCATATTAAATAATTAATATAATATTATTTTATAGATGAATTATAGGCGCTCTCGTATTTTGATTTTTCAATGTCCCATGCTCTCGCTGCCGCTATCGCTCCCACTATGCAAATTAGTTACCTAGATTTGAACCAAACTCCTGGATTCAACAGTTTTACAAGAAATCCTGACTTATATGCATATGAATTAGAATTTTTAAAATTTAGATGTCCAAGTACCCTCTAACCTGCAATTTCATACAATTTGTACTCTAATTTGATAAATAACATATTCTGAATTAGATTTTGCACTATATATAGATTTAAACTTAATTGACCTTCCTAATTATAAACCTAAATTTCAAATATTGATTCTTGAAATTATTGTTCACAATTAAAAATATGCATAAAATTTGCAAGTGTGTGAAATGTGTATGAAGCTAAAATGCGAAACGTTTATTTCATAAAATCTTCCCATATTTCCCTACTGAAAAAAGGCAAAAATAAGGAACTAAATTATATTACAAACTTGTAATTAAGACATTTGAATAAGCTTCCAAAAATTCACACAACATATAATATAGCCATAAGATTTTTTCTCTTAAGTTACCAGTTACAAAATATATATACAGAAAATTGAAAAACAAAATAAAAGCAAATTACTACACAACTACCCAGATTCAAAATTCTTTTGACCCTCCACAAAACCAGACAACATCTTTACATAGAACATACATCTGCGTCTTCTAACCTTAAAAAAGTTGTCATATATAAGAGGCCGACTCAAATAACTTTCATTTCCAAAAGAGAGAGCACCTGGCTGCAGAAGTTGCCCTCACCCAGAAACCAAGTCAGAGTACCGAAACACGCGGCGTGAAACCCCATGGAACATCTATCTATCAAAATATGTACGAGGCAAACTTTTTAAACGTGCTGCGAAGCTTGTAAAGGCAATCATGAAGGTGCAATTTCTTATAATCCACTAGAATTACACAACTCATTGAACGAGTGCATAAAATGTTATACAGAATGTTCACGAAGAAATCAATAAAAAATGAATGTCCAAAATTCTCCCTGATTTTAGAGAAACTAAAATAGAGAATACCAAGGAAAGAGAGCCTACCTCATTCATATTCAGATCAGAATTCTAACTAAGAGCATCAGCCCAACAAAAATTGTTCTGATCCAATCAATATTAACCACGAAAGAGTAAAATCATCTGTAGTGATTCCAAATGGGTGCACCCCACATGGAGTAATCGGCTGGAAAGTAGTTTCCCGTGGCAGCCACTTATCTTTCCAAACATTTACCGATTCTCTATTTACGATTCACTATCTAAGTCCAGCCTCGAGTACTCGTTTAGCTCCAAATATGCATCTCCAAGTGAAGGATGGATTTGAACCAAGAGAGCAGGTTTGAGATCACCAGGATGCAGTTCCCCACTTTCATAATCATCAGCTAAGTCTTTAAAACTCTTGAAGGTCCTGAAGGAACAAAATGACATATTTTCACACAACATAATCCAGATACATAGATTCAAATCGAAAAAGGATCACATGTTACAAATTTGGGCCCCCTAATGATGAGTGAGAGATATGGAAAATGAGAAATAATAAGCCAAAAAGACTTACTTTTTACCTCATTCTCTGGTTTCCGCTCAACTGTGAACTCGTTGAACCATGGAAAAACAATGTACTTGAGGTACTCCATACATAGATTCTTTTCAACCACCTTTGGAGGACATAATGTTTTCTTTATCTTCACATTCACATCTGCCTGCAAATTTCATTTTATTTCATATTGAATACATTATGAAGAAAGGCAATGGCCAATTACTTATTAAAACTTCAAGAAAATATTATAGAAGTTACAAGTCATTGTTTTCTTGGATCTAGATCATACCTCTTCATCCTTCATGTAGATGGTGGATGACGGATCACTCTTTGACATCTTCTCTTGTCCTTCTTGTAAACCAGGGAGCATATTTGCATGTGAAAATAACAAACAAAACACAATTCGTAAAGTCATTTAAAGATTATGATAATTTGGGTATCATCTTCTTAGTTTAATATAGCAAATAAGCTTACAGTGGGACAATATTACAAGCTTATTTTTTATCTTGATGTCATCGCAATACTCCCTTGTAAGCACAATCACTTTGCGTTGGTCCATGCCCAACTGGCATACCAACAAAATCCAACGTCTGCCCTTGATGCATACCTTGCTCGAGCCTTTCATTTCGCATTGCCCTTTTGGCTTGATAAACAAAAAGCACACCAACATAAAAATAAAAACATTGTAAACATCAACGAAAATAAAAAATAAACTGAAAACAAAAAGATTTAAAATAAATTAAAACCCTGTGCAGCAAGAACAGCGGATGGCAAAGGCAAAATCACACCAAGAGAGATGTTCTGATCCTGAACCACCAAAGAAATCGAACCAGGAATTTGTTCAGCCTGAGAGGAAGTCCCCGACAACACAAAAACCATGGAAAGAGCATTAGAAGGACCACCAGATGACACGCTCGCCAAACTACGTTTTTGGCTGGCACGGGTCATCTTAGCTAGCATTTCCTTTTTTTTTTCAGCATCCATAGACGCATGTTTAGACCTACGTTTCTCATTACAAAGTAACTTCTTACTATCACCAATATCCATAAGGAAAATGGTAGAAGAACTTTCCAACATATAAATCCCTGAAATACACAACAGAAATCACACAACAATATATTAGGAAAAAAACCAAATTAAAAGGTACCGCAAAGTATTCGAGATTACAAAGAAAAATAATCGAAACATCAGAAATCACACAGTACACAAAGACAAACCAAACCTCTAACTCACATAATACCTTAGAACAAGGATTTCGAAAGAACAATAAACCATTATACCAAAACACATCCGCAAAGAAAACCTCTAAATTCAACACCATTCCCATAAACTAAAGAATATTTTAAACCCATATTATATACTCAGCCTTTAGACTACACCCAAAAAAAGGCCGTACTTCAAACCCAAATTCAACACCATTCCCATAAACTAAAGAATATTTTAAATCCATATGTTCCAATCTGCCTTTAGACTACACCCAAAAAAAGGCCATAATTTAAACCCAAAAAATGCAAACTTATAAATTAGAGAAAAAACAGGCACAAATTAGTCAGCATATCGAGACAAAATTATGAAAGATAATAGATCTTCAAAACACAAGCACACTAAAGTAAGCTACCAACACCATTCTCAGAAACTGAATAAAATTTTGAACCCCATATTTTATACTCAGCCTTTAGACTACACCAAAATAATGTTGTATTTCGAAAAAAACAATGAACCATTATACTACAATATAGCTGAAGTAAACCTATAAAAAACAACACAATTCCCATAAACTAAACAATATTTAGACCTTATTTTTCTACTGAGCCTTTAGACTACATGTACAAAAGTAAGGAACTGACCAAGGTCTTAATCTTGCAATCTCAAATTCAATCTTTTGAGATTCAGTATCGAGTAAGAACTCGACCAACCCCTCCGTATTATCTGGTATCACCTTAGACTATTGTTAACACATTAAAAAATAGAAAATACTTCATAAATCAATAAGATTTCACAAGACACGCATTCAACTATTCAGTATAAATGCACAAAGTGTTAGGAGCTCGACAAGAATAGATTATATGGGCATATCACACTTGCTTATTCATCAAAAACCAAGAAAGCAAC
Source organism: Penstemon davidsonii (assembly GCA_034814905.1). Lineage (NCBI taxonomy): Eukaryota > Viridiplantae > Streptophyta > Magnoliopsida > Lamiales > Plantaginaceae > Penstemon > Penstemon davidsonii. Next base: position 59,062 of record JAYDYQ010002084.1, read on the forward strand.
TGACAAGGCATGAACTTTCTTCACTTTAGCCATGATCAAAGCAAATTGCTTCAAGGGTAGAGATTAATTCTTTCTAGCAACGAGGTCTATGCTTTACAAGCCAAATTATTCTTAGCACAGCCTATGAAAAAAGTAGACATCAGACATCAAACATCATTAACATTGTATAAAGCAATGGAAGCTCAATAAGAAACTGAAAACATTATTGTATCACGAATTATCTTGAATCAAGCCATAATTAACCAACCAGAGCATAATACTTAAAGGGACCATGATTTCTATAAAAAAAAATAACGGTTCTGAATAGGACTGAAAATCTAACCAAACTACTCAATGTTAAACTCCAACTCCTTTGATAACTCGTTTGGGCTCGGTTCTTTTAGAAAAACAAACAAGCTTGAACAACTTTTTTCAAACCATCCTATGCTGCGAATATTGAACATGAAAACAACAATTCTCATCACTCATACATACAAATATACAACTAATTAATTATGTGTGTGTGTAAAATGAATTAAAGAGAAATTGAACAGGTAGTTACCCATCCTATGAAGCGAATTTTGAACAGGAAAAACAACAATTCTCATCAATCATCCATACAAATATACAACTAATTAATTATGTGTGTGTGTAAAATGAATTAGAGAGGAATTGAATAGGTAGTTATCCCCAGGGCTGCCCCTGCCCCCACCCCGAGCCCTGCCTGGTCGTCTCCAATGGCAGGGCTCCGGAATGGAATTAATTCCATTTTCTTCCTTTGCCCACTTTCACCTATAATTCTAATTTTAATTTTAATTTTAATATTAATATTAATAATACTAATAATTATTTTATTAATATAATTAAATTATTAATTATATTTAAATATTAAAATTAAAGAGAGTAAATAATCATAAAATTAAAATTGATACAAGAATATTGTAATTAAATAGAGTAAAAAATATATAGCCACCACCAATATTGTAATTAAATGATTAATTTTTTAATTGCAATAAAAGAAATTAAAATAAAATGTTGAATTTAATTATTAATGATTTGTCCATAAATAAATTTAATTACAATTCTAATAAATTATTAATAATTTTAATTTAAAAAAATCAATTTTATTATATTAAATAATTCAATTAAAAATTGGTGACTACATATATTTATCAAATACTAGTAAATATACTGAAATATTTTATTAAATAATTCAATTCTACAAATTTAATTTATTTAGGAGGAATTTTTATTTTATTAAAAATTACTTTAAATAATAATTTTGCATAAATAAAAATCTTAAACAACAAAAAAAATAAAAAGAAATAAAAAAAAAGAGGACCAGTCAGGTGCCGCCACTTGGCGGCACCTGACTTAAAGAGGGGCGCGTGTAATCACACGCCCCTCTTCTTCCTCTAAAAGCCCACGCCACCCCGGGCTGGGCGCAGGGCTCCGTCGAGCCCTGTGCCCAGCCACTTCCCGCCCCGTTCCCCACCCCGCCCCCGAGCCCCCACCGCTGGAGACGACTTCTCCACCCAGCCCCGACCCCGCCCCGACCCCGGCCATCTCCATTGGAGATGGCCTTACAGAGGCTCCCCGAGCCCTGCCTAGTCGTCTACAATGGCAGGGCTTCAAAATAGAATTAATTCCATTTGAAACAATGCCCACTCTCACCTATAATTCTAATTTTTGGTAATATTAATATTAATAATTCTAATAATAATTTTATTAATATAACTAAATTAATAATAATATTTAAATACTAAAATTAGAGAGTGTAAATAATCACGAAATTAAAATTCATACAAATAAGAAATACAATAAACAAGAAAAGAAATAAAACAAACAACATAGGAAACAAGAAAGAAATTATAATAAAAGAAATTATAATGAAAAGTTAAGTTAAGTTTCTTAAATTATAATATTCTAAGTTAAAACAAATTAAAGTTAAGTTTTTAAAAACTAATTAATTTCAAACAATTATAAATTAATGTTAAGTTTCTAAAATTAAAGTTAAGTTCATTTAAATTTACATTTTTTATTATAAAACTTACATTTGTTCTTAAAAAGCAAGTTAATGTTACATTTTGGAATGAACATAATATTTCTCCTTAAAAAAACATAATGTTTCTCCTTCATGCTTTATACTACTAGAAGCTCATTCAAAATTAATTTTCAAACCAATGTGGGATAATAACTTAATCTACAAAGAAGGAACTATCCCACATTGGTTTGAAGACAGTGTTTTAGTGTACTTCTATAGTATAAAACACGTAGAGAAACATATGTATATGCATAAATTTTTACTTAAAAATAATTAATTTTATTTATTAAAAACTTTTAAATTAATCAAAGAAAATAAAAAAAATAAAAAAAAAAAAAATTGGGGCGCGTCTGGAACACGCGCCCCTATTTAGGGCGCTTTCCAGACGCGAGCCCTGCCCCGAGCCCCTTGCTCCCCATCCGTCAAGCCCCCCCCCCCTTTCAGGCCCCCAACCATTGGAGATGATTTTTTCCCGGAGCCTCAAGCCCCCCTAACCCCTCCGGCACCATTGGAGATGGCCTGAGAGGAATAGAAGAAATATATAGTTCTTAATCAAGCCCAATTCGTTAATTTGTAAGAGAAATTTGCAGAAAAAATAAAGATGAAATTTGGAGTGGGTCCCAGTCGAGAAGACGATCGCGGTCAATTCAGGTGGAAAGAAAAGAGAAAAGAAAATAATTCAGCGTGTAAGCTGTAGAGTAAATACCAAAAACGCATCGGTTTGGTAATAAAACGTTCAAAAAAAAATAGAAAATAAATTGGAGTGTACAAGCAGTACACTCTTAATAGAGTTATTGAGTACTAATTTATTTTATGTATGTGATTAGTTGGATTAATTGTTTAGTTGAATTGTTGGATTAATTTTGAGATTATTTGTGGTAGTGAATTGTTGGATTAATTGTGGTATTGAATTGTGAGATTATTTGTGGTAGTGAATTGTTGGATTAATTGTGGTAATACAATTTTGAATAAAAATAAAATTAATATTTAAAAAAATAGCGAAAAATTATTGACGGACCAAATCCGTCGCTAAAATACATATATAGCTACGGATTTTATTCCATCGCTGAAATATAATTTGTCGCTATATTTAAGTTTAGTGATGGAATGAAATCCGTCACTATATATGTATTTTAGTGACGAATTTTCTTCCATCGCTAAACTGAGAAATAGCGATGGATAAAATCCGTCGCTAGCTTATGATATAGCAACGGATATGTTTCCTTTGCTACACTAAAATATAGCGACGGATTATATCCGTCGCTAAATTTTTATATAGCGACAAATTATGTTTTTGTCGCTAATCATACAGTGACGGATTATATCCGTCGCTAAATTTTTATATAGCGACGGATTATGTTTTCGTCGCTAATCATGCAGTGACGGAGTATATCCGTCGCTAATATTTAACGATGACGGTTTTAGCGACGGCGTTGGTCCCAAGTTGTCAGTTGAGGTCTAGAGAAGGGGGGGGGGAATAAACCTCAGAACCTTTTCAAAATTCTCTATCTTTTTCTTTTATAAGTAGAGTTCGCTCATCAGCAAGATAAGATGACTAAGCTGATTTTGAAATTAGCTTATTAGCAGAGTACGTTGATCTTATTCGTGAGACTACTATGCTGATTTAGCACTTAGCTTATTCAGCAGAATAGACTACTATGCTGATTTTGCTCATCAAGCTTATATAATAAGAGTTTCAAATGATGCAACGGATAATGTATATGTGTTTTTCAAATAATATTTTCAACTCAATTAAACTTTCAAAGCACAAATTTTTTTTTACCCAAGTTAGAAATTCCTCAATTTAAAAGACTCTTCTTTTAAAATATTTACTTAGCTTATAAAATATGCAATGCAAGACAAGTAAAGTAAATAACACAAGGAATTTTTATAGTGGTTATACAGGAACAAATCCTCTTAATCCACTCTTCTAAATCAGATTTAGGCTCCACTAGAACACAAAGTAACTAGTACACCACCACTTGTGCTTTTACAACAAATGACCAAGCAACAAGCTCACAATAGGAAATCACAAAGAAGACCTATTCTACGAAGTAATATCACTCACAAAGATGGATATCTACTTCTCACAACACTCAGTTGAATATCACTCAGATATGCAAGAGTTTAATCTTGTTCTTCAACAATTAGCTTTGTCATGAGATGACTTGGCTGATGATCATATGACTCAACTGATGGATTCTTGCTCTAAAGCTTTGTTCTTGAAAGTGTGCAAGCCTCTTTTGAATCTTCAGTTTACCATCTATTTATACTCTTCGATTTGAAATTCTGTCCGTTGAAGGTTGGCAAAATTGCATTTTAGTCCTTGAGCAACGGTCCTAATTTGAACGGCTACTTTTGCAGACTGTCGTACTGTTCACTGTTGTACGGATCTGACCACTGTTGTACGGATCTGACAGTCACATTGAATGCACTAAGCTTGTTACCGTTGGAGAGCTTACTGATCGATTTCACTTAGGTGATGGGATCCACCCCGCTGATAATCACTAGTCTGATGTTCGTGTCGTTGTCTGAGTTTTCGTCATTACTCGAGGACGAGCAAGAGTTTAAGTTTGGGGGTGTGATAACTCTGTGAAAACAGTGTTATCAAGTCTATTTCCTTTACTTGTTGGTTTACTTTTATTCGAGTTTTGGTAGAATCTTAGGCAATTTTAGTTAGTTTTGTGTTTTGTTTGCTTGAGTCATTGGTTTGATTGTTTTGTGCATGAATTGAGATATTTTATAATATATTGTGTTCAATTTGTAGTCCTAAGCTAATGTGGATCTAAGGACATGATTGGAAGTGAAGAACAACGAATTAAAGATCCAACGAAGTCAAGTAGTGCAACAACGAAAAAGGAAAAAGCTGCCAGAATTGTTGCTATGCACTCCGAGGACCATAACTCTTTCAAGGAAGTTCCAATTGATCTGAAATTCGACTATATTATAGAGGAAAGAGTTAGCTACAACACAGACTTTACGGATCTTGATTTGGAGTTCGGAGCTGAAAGTTATGACACTTGCAAAATTGTCGCGCAAATCTGACTCGATTTTCAACGGGATTTTAAGATAAAACTTGGGCCCAAAGTCTCCTACTAGACCTCAACTTGGTAGATCTATTTAAGGACTTCTAGGTCACGAAATTACACATCTTTGATCAGCTTTCAACACACTTTTCTCATAGAATACACCTAGAACATCAAAGATCTACTTGGAGAAAGATTGAAGAAGAAAAGAGAGAAGTCCTGAAGATCACACAAGCAAGAAGAACGCAATATTGAAGATCTTTATCTTGGATTCATCGTTTTGTCTATAAAACCACATGAACTCAGATTTGTTTTTTTTTTATTATTTTTCTTCATATATTTATCATGAACTAATTCTTTAGGATCTAGGGTATTTTATGAAACTATGTTACTTTGATTATTTTTATTGGATTATTCGTAGTTAGGGGCAATTCTTGTGTTTGATTCAATTTCGTTCTCTATGCTTACAACTTGATTAATCACCTAGTTGTTAGATTTAATATTCTTTTTTGAACTTGGAAAAGGGAGATTAGGATTAGATAGAAATTGAATAGTAAACGACCCTTAGGATAGGAATATACTTAAGGCGTTTATACCCGTTACATGAGGTTTGTGTTTAATGCTTTGTTTTATTTACGAATCACCTAGAAATAGAGTCGATTTGCATAATACATTAGATTCTTACGTAATTCGGAAGATACGTAGGAAAATACTTGAATCCTCGGGTAGCACTCTTGTCACCACAATAACTACGAAATCTCAATTGACCAATCGATAGATAACATAGTGGATTATAACCCTAGGTTTCTCTTCTCATTATTTGAACTAAATCCAAGTACTTAGATTAGTTAATTCATTTAGTTAATCTAGTTAATTTAAACCCAGAAACATATATGAATTTGGAACCATATTAAAAGTAAATTAGGAATTGAAATTTGGTAGATAATTAGTCAAGTCCCTGTGGAGACGATACTCTTATACTTACTCTTTATTACTTGTTCGATACGTGCACTTGCGTTTATTTGCGTGTGTAAATTCCGCAACCCAATTATACGCACATGAATAAAAACATATATATATCGAATATAAATCTATATGTGATGCATGAACATAATAAAACGATTGTGGGTATCATGAATGACATGTAATATGCATGAACATGCTATCAATCATAACATAAGCGTAAATCAAAACAGCGGGTCGGGCATTTTTGGGTATTTCTAAAATTACAACCCAGAAGAAAAAAAATAATGGACCTAATTATTATAAAAATAGATTCATTTACAGATCTTCATCTTCAAGCTTCTTTCTTATAATTTTCTCCATCAAGCCCAAATTTCAAAGTGCACCAAACCCAAACTTTTTAGGTTAAGTTCTTAACTTAATTCTAAGACCCACAATTCAAAATTATGCTAATGGCCCAGATCAAACAATTTTGATTAAGTTCTAAACTTAATTCTAACACCCACAATTCGAAATTACACCCATAATCCTAGTCAAGAACAATTTAGCAAATTGGTCCACGACCCAATAAACTATAGGTTAGTCCATATTGTAATTTGTAGTTTTGGGCTAATCCATCTAATGAATAAAAGGAAATATAATTGCTGCTTATGATTAGCAAGTCAGACTTGCATTGAACCTCTTTGCATAAATAATTAAAAGGTTAATAGCACTTTCTGAATTTGATCTCAAATTACTGGCAAGGTGAATGAATTTAGTGAGCTTCAATTTTTTATTTGAATAAACGATTCTCCATGATCATATACTGTAGACAAGTCTATACTCATTGAATAAACAAATCTGCACAAGTTCCTTCAGTGCCAAATATTGCGTTTTGTGCGTCTGCTTCGGGTCTTCGAATATATCCAAATAATCTAACAATTACAAAATTCTTATGCCAAAAAAAATTGGCATACAGTTGATTATAAAAAAAAATAACAATAGAAAGATCATAACCCAAAACACCAAATTCGACCCATAAAAAATATTCATCCATTCACAATTTAAAGATGCATATACCCACATTCAATTAAAATAAAATCATTATGGACCGCTCTTATACCAATTGTTGGTGTTCTATCCAATTGGATCCGAACTATTCGACCCGACGAGTAAACAAGATCGAACTAATTCAACCCAATTGCAGAATTTGGTGGATTTTATGTTCATAGTATATTTCAAAAATAACTAACATAAAAATGAGGATCCCATAAACTATAATTATTTTAATTATGCAAAAGGAAGAAAAAGAAAACTTACAAAAAGCTTCCTGTCCTTCGATCTTTTCGTTGAACTTTTGCCTTCAATCTTTTCTTGAGTTTGATGAACAAACGGCTTTGATATTTTTCACTATTGATATCAACCACGTTCTCCTTCTATTAGGTTTGTGGGCACCAACTTAAGAGAATCGAACTTTTCTTTCACGTTTTAGAAAATCAAAATTTTTAGATGAAATTTCTTCTCGGTTTCTTGAACAATGGGTGGTTTTTGTATGTTTAGGGTTGAAGAACTTTTCCTTTTGAGTGTAATCTTAATGATTTTTTAAATCTCAATAATGTTTCATCTAAGATCTATATCTTATATGTATATATAGATAGTTATGGAAATAGTTAAACTCCTCCCATGACTCACTCAAAGATTCCTACTAGGAAAAAAACTCTTCTCTCTTTTATCTTAAGAGAGTTATTAATTAAATACAACTCTTGTAAGTAATTAAAACATACATAAACATATTTATATATATATAATTTTGAAAATTACATATATAAATATATAATTTTTCCTTTTATTTATTATATAAATATATCATATATATTTACTTAGTAAATATTGAATTTCTACAATTACAAATTCCATAAATGCCAACTTTTCCTTTTTCTTGAATCTAGTATTCAATTTCCACTAGATTCAATTCTATAATTAAATCTATATAATTAATCATGATATCTTCTAATTAAGTAATTCTAAGTTAATTAATTAAATATCATCTAATTAATTCGGAGTATCTATTTTAGGAAACTATTTCCAAAATGCAACATGAATGAATTCGTTCTAATTTCTTTAGTTCAAATGTAGATTATCAGGAGCCGTGGTTGAGGAGCTATGGACATGTAACTTCAAACTCCAATAAATCGAATAATTTATCACACTCTTTAATATAATTAATTCGATCCATTAATTCCAAGTGACTCCACTAAAGACATGGAATTGCACTGTTGTCGTTACAATATATTTTACTCGAAAGATCAAGAGAGTCCATTAATATAATCACTACAGGCAATTTGATCCTCAAATAATTGATTCGTAACTAGAGGTAGGCATAATTACCATTTTGCCCCTCTAATTACTTCTTTATCCTTAAGTTTTATTAGTTCACTAGTAAACAGTTTAATTTATGAACTTATTCATAAATCAGAGCGCTCTACTGTTCAGTTCCATAACTAACACTTAAGGCAATCAATATTCCAGCTTCTCGCAAGAAGGGTTGGATTCCATATCTGTAGAACACATTCTCAGCCATTTATCTCAACGGATCTTCAAGACATAAGTTTTAGGCTCGACATGGTTACATGCCATTACCTATGAGTCAAAAGAACTCGTTAACATAAACAGGAGTTTATGCCTACTCGGGATTTAGATCAATTCGCATATGATCATCGGTTGACATGTTCTAGAACATTAATATCAACGGTATCTTATTCATGATTCTAGATCATGTCTGGTCCAGGCCTATGTAATCGAATTACAGAAAGTACATCCACCTTCGATGTCTCTACATCAGTAATTTGGATCAAAATTACTATATTGTAAATGTTTTGTGGACCGTACTACTAGTGTTTAGTTAAAGATCCCAACTTTAACTCACTACGGACTTTTTAGTCTATTAGCTATAACTTTAATCCTCCAGTATAACATATATACTTAAGTCATAGTCTCTTTAATAGACTTAGAATTTTCTAATGTTTATATTATGCATTAAATGCATAATCGAAATGATTATATGAATTATGAATTTCAAATTTATTTATTTATTTAAATTAAAGAATGTAAAATACATGCTTTAAGAGCATTATGCCTAACACACTGCAAATTGTAGATTCTGACAGTGACATCCAAACCTTTGAATAAAATCAAGAATACCACGCTCAACTTGCAACCGAATGTCTGTAGATAAATTAGATCGGATTGTGGCTAGATCGGATCGACATAACATTCGTTCAATTAGCTTGAACAAATTCAAGTTGTTTTTGGATGAACTCTTCTCTTTGTATTAAATGGAACAGAAATAAAGAAGCTTAACTTGAGCTTATCAATGGCGGAGGAAGAAGAAGCTGAAGAAGAGACTAATTGTGCTCATTTTGTTTCAATTAGGAAGTGTCCGTTAGACTTTAGAGTTTAAAGAAGCGTGTTATGCATTTGTTCTTTGTGTTGTAATTTTCATTATTTTCTTTCTTTTCAGTTTTCCCTTTTTGCCCCTATTAGTTGTTGTTAGTTATAAATAGGAGATTAGGCTGCACTTTTACACAATTGATTTTCTTCTCTGTAAATTCAGAATTGTGAATAAACACTATGTTCTTTTCCTTTGATTCATCATCCATTCTCCATCACACACACACATACATGTTTACAATTCATAATTAATATGGTATCAGTAAAGTGATTAGAAATCTTCCGCTGCTATTCTTCTTTCTCTAGACAAAATTTCCATCGTCATATCCACGATTCAATCAAGATTCATTCAGGATTCAGTTTTCTCGCATGTGATACGATCTACTATTGCAATTTTAATTCTTTCTCTCCACATTCAAGAAGCAATTCAGTGATAGTTTATTCAAATCAGTTCTTCATCATCATATCTGGATCAACCCAGAAATTCTAAATACAAGAAAAGTTTTTTCCTTTAAATTCTACAATCCTTTTCATCATCATAATCGGTTTCCAAGATTCTACTCATTCCAAGAAAATCACATATCTACACTCCTTTTATAGTCTTCCTACTTTCCTTTCCATATTCCATTCTTTACATCAAGATTCATCTCTAAAAATATCCAAAAAATCAAGATTATGTCCTCTCTTCATTTTTTTGGCCATCTTATTGCCTGAATATGTCTTCTTCAGGTTCACCCACTTATTCCACTTCGACCTCTCTCAATCCCACTCGCACTAGGGCTCAGATTGAAGACCTATCCAGCCCTACTACTTGCATCCTGTAGATGGGCCTGGGATCTCTTTGGTTTCTGAAAAACTAACATAACACAAATATCGAACTAGTAGTATTGCAATGGTTATATCTTTAACAGTTAATAATAAATTGGGGTTTGTTGATGGGTCCCTTCCACACCCCACATATGATCCAGTTCTTGCAAATTATTGGGATAGAAACAACAAATTAGTAATCACATGGCTTCTCAATTCCCTTTCTAAAGAAATTCATCACACCATACTTTATCACACCTGTGCTATGGCAATTTGGAATGAATTAAAGCATAGATTTCAACATGCTAGTGGCCCTAGAATGTTTCAGTTAGGAAGAGATCTCATGTCACTTCAACATCAAAACTTATATGTCACTACATATTTCTCTAAATTGAAGGTTATATGGGATGAACTCACTAATTTTAGACCAAAATGTACATGTTATTTTAGGTAAACTGGATGAGTACTTTGAAAATGAGTATCTCATGACATTTTCAATGGGATTACAAGAATCCTTATCACACACAAGAATTCAACTTCTATTGATGGCCCTTTGCCGCTTGTTCCTAAAGCCTATGCACTTGTCACTCAAGAGGAAACTCAGAGATCTATTCAACATTACCATAAACCAAATGACACCATGAATTCTTTGGCTTTCTATGCCAAAATTGGGCCTTCATATCAATTCCTCAGACCCAATACAAACAACTCTACTTCCACTCCCCCTAAACCACCAATAAACTCTTACATGCCACCTTACAACCCCAACTTTATGAGACCAAGTATACCCTATTGTACTCATTGCCAAATGCCTGGTCACATAGTAGACACTTGTTTCAAGATTCATGCAGTGGATTTAATTAAGCTCATTCTATTTCAATTAGGAAGTATCAGTTAGACTTTAGAGTTTAAAAAAGCGTGTTACGCTTAGTTGTAGTTAGTTATAAATAGGAGATTAGATTGCACTTTTACACAATTGATTTTCTTCTCTGTAAATTCAGAATTGTGAATAAACACTTTGTTCTTTTCCTTTGATTCTTCATCTATTCTCCATCACATACACACATACATGTTTACAATTCATAATTAATACTTTGGATGACCAGATCAGATTGTGGCTAGATCGGATTTTCTCTATCTGCAATATACAAAGATCAATAATCATTTAGTTTAATGGCTTTCATTTTCATGGTGCTCAATTTTTGCCAAGTAAATATAGTGAATCAACATGAATGTGTAACATGGTTTTTGCAAGAAAAACGCCAATTGAAAATGGATAATATAATCTAAACTCAAGGAAATGTATAGAAAAGGACAAAATTGCTTTTTTAATACAATAGTAATTAATAGGATGATTTGCAGCTATGGTACCGAGACATATAAAATCGGACATTTCATGTCATAACTTAACACACAGTTGCACATTTCATACCATCGTAAATTATTTCCAAATAATTTACGATGGTATGAAATGTGCAATTGTATTTTAAATTATGATACGAAATACGCAATTCGATATACCTTAGTACCAAAATTGCAAACCAACCATTAA